>QANZ01025519.1:0-11442 GCA_003254925.1 Chamaecrista fasciculata | reverse complement strand
TAAAAAAAAAACACTAGGAATTGAATAACGTCTAAAACATATATATAAAAAAATTCCTAGTGTTTTTATATGCATATATTTAAATTGAGTGATTGACATATATATTAAAGAACACCTGCTACATTAACATATATATAAAAATTTAATTGCTTGGAGACTTGAAGTGGGCATTAAATTTCAATTGTTGTAATTATGAAGCATTTTTTTAAAAAAAAAATTATAAAAAAAACGGGCTACCCGCGGGTAACCCGTACAAAACCCGTGTGGGCTCGCGAGCCGCACGGGCCGAGTTTTTCTGACCCGATTTTTTTCGGGTTGGTATTTTACCAACCCAACCCACCAAAAAAGTGCGGGTTACCGGGTTCAACCCGCGGGTTTGACCCGTTTTGACGGTACTAGTTTGGTGTTTTTTTGGAACTTCCATCTCATCTCATCTCATTCACTACATCATCTCATTTTCTCTTACAGTTACTAATATATCCCTACTTATACACCTATAATTATATATACTTTAATACAAATATAAAAAAAGTATTATACAAAATAGTAATTTTACATACATTAATTTATTACACCTATAATTTTCTCTCTCCATCTTTCATTTCTCATCATTTTCTCATCTTTTTCTAGTCCCGTTGTTGCATTTTTTAAAAAAAACATAATAAAAAATTGTGTAGTGTTGTTTTTTTTGGTCCCAATGTTCTTTTATTTGTTTTATTAAAATATATAATTGAATTCAAAATATTTTTTATTAAGATACAATCTTCTCCTAAACCCATTATGACGTATTTGAAAAAAAAAAGTGAAAAAAATGGAAAAGTTTTATATTCACATTTGTTGGCATTCTAGTCTTCAAACTATGTAATAAGTTCATTTCGGTCATCAAAATATTTGTTATATTTTTTAGTCTGAACGTCAATTCAATTCCTCTTTTATTTAAATATATCTGACGAAGTTTTTTGAAAAAATTGAAAAGAGTTAAAACTATTTCTCATTCTGTTTTGATTATCAAACTATGAGATTAGTTAAAACTATTTCCATGTTATTTGCATTCTAATCCCCAAACTATTGTTTGTTACTTTTTGGTCATTGAATTTCATGAATAAACTCGATTATTGATGGTTGCGATTTTCTATGGGCCCCGAGTTATAATTTACACATCTTAAGGACTGATTATCGGATCAATACAAATTTATAGACCAAATTGTATTCTTAAAATAATTTTATTGTTATTTTCATTTTGGTCCATCATCTCATCCAATGAGATGAACCCTAAACCCTTCATCCAAAAATCTCATCCTCACGCTTTCCAATATCATCTCATCTGAATCTCATTCCAATCAAACCACAACCAAATACCCATCATCTCATCTCATTATCTCCATCTCATCTCATTTTCTACCATTTCTACCCCTATACAAATTTAAAAAATCTATAAACTTATTTCAACCAACCACAATCATTACATACCCTTTTATATAATTTCACACCCTATTTAACATCATTTCCTCTCAAATCATCCAAACACCAATCCATCATTTTCATCTCATCATCATCTCATCTCATCCACTTGGATGAGATTGGATGACATTTTGGAATCCCCAAACAGGCCCTAAGTCTCCAAACTGTTTAATTTCTTTTGTTCACTTTTTTTAACCAATTCTGTTGTTCCTATCTCTAAACTAAAAACTCAAATATTGACATCAACATTGTTAACAATTTTGACCTTATTAGACCTTTAAACATCTACATGCAATGATTAAATCGATCCTACTTCACAAAATATTTATACACAAATTTTTTAAATGCACACTGCATTTGCCAATATTTGGATCTTCTCTTACAATTTTCTGGCAATAGATGTGTACTCACTTGTCAGTATAATGGATCATCTCAGATGCATCACACTAGGCTCTAGAAGTGTTGGAACACTAGTCATGACTCATGAGCTAACCAGGCCATAAAATTCAAGGGAAAATGCCGATAATATTTCAATCTCGGTTTAACAACTGAGCATTAATATAGTGCATCTATTCCTAGGCATACAGGTGCTCATATGTATGAGACGAGACATAATTGAGACGACAAAATCTTTAATACCATAAACTGACAACACATTATACAGAATATGTGATTGTTTAGATGTACTTTAGACCGGAGATATATTGCTGTCTAGAGATTAGATACTGGGCCAGGGAATATATAATTCCTAATAAACCCAATATCTTAATTTTGAGCACATCTCCCATTACAATAGAAGGCAGATTGAGAGGTAACGTTAGCAAAGGTGTTGCGTCAGTTTGCTTAGTATAACTCCACACATACCTGTTGAAAAGTATATGGCTGGGAAATGTAAGAATGAGGAGGGCCAAATTCTTCACCACAAAGGCCCAATCTGGCCCACCAATTTGAAGACCCCATCCAGCATCACCATGCCAGACGTCTTCCAATATGCTGTAGAGGGCAGTCAAAACCAAGTAGGCTGAGATGACAAGAGTCACAGGAAAGTATCTTTGCTTGTCCCCAAAACCAGCAACAAAATCAGAATCCTGATTGAGTAGCAGCAAGATAGGAGCCAAGAAAAATATTGCACGGTTGGAGCCACCTGTAATGTTAAAATTCAAGATTAAGCATATAGCAAAGCACATTACTGTGGCAACGTTACCAACAGCAGGCATCCATGCTCCATCAGCAGCCATCCTCTTTATAGTAAAAGAGGGAACAGTAGAGGCTCGACGTTGCATGAATCTCGTTCTAGGCGGAAAACTAGTAGATCCACTTTGACCAGAGTAGTTATGCCTAGTCCCAGCCCTGTCAACTACCTTTTCCCGCAAAATTGTAGCAAGTTCATATTTTATCTCCAAGGCTATAAGCATAAAAATTGCTGCATACAAACCCAGAAGAGATGTCCTGGCCCCCTCAACAGCCAGTAAAGTTGTAAGCTTCTTCTCCTCCTCATCCATGCCTACTATTTCATTATCTTCAAGGACATTTCTAATTCTCATTTGGCCTTCCAAAAGATATGTAACCGGAAAGAGAGCAACAAGAAGTGCAAATACCCAGGGCAGAAGCTTTGTGCTTGAAACAGAGGGAAAATGCGTAAAGATGACAAAAACAGAGGCACAAACCATAGTGACTACAATGAGGACATGCAGGACAGCTGCCTGAAGAAAGTACTCAGCAGAAATATAGGTACCGAGTGCAATTCCCATGGTTATGGAGTAAAATGCTCTTAATTCAACAATGTATTTAATGGGTATGATAGATGTGACAGATGCTAGAGTGAGCAAAATTGCAATAATAAGCAGCCAAGAAGGCCAGGTAGCTTTTTGGGCTATATAGCCATAAATTGAGATATCATCAGCAGATTGACGTGCAGCTTTGATTAGATCAGACCGGTAAGTCAGCAGAAAAGGTATTGGAGGTTGCATCAAGATAAAAAGTAGACCGGTTGCCACAACCAGCACTAGGCATCTTTTGGCAGACTGCAGCAAAAAGGAAAAAGCTTTTGATTACTAAGTACTATACATGCATGAACCAAACATACATGATGCTCATTACATTACCCAGAGATGACTTCAAATTGGTAATAAAGAATGCAACCACCCTGAAATTTGCAATGCATATTGAATATCCCTTGCCCCTGGATTTTTTACAAGTCCAAATAAAGATGAGAAAGAACCTGAAGAGGATAGTTAAACATACCAAAACATGAGAGAAATGGAGAGCAACAATTGGAATACAAGCCAATCCGGTCAACAGTAAACAGAAGCCCAAAAGTAAACCATCTGAGGGAGATCTCCCATTCCACCATTGGAGGGCTTCAAAAATTGTTTCACGACAAAACCACACAGATAGTGCAACCACAGATGAATGTACATATCCTTGCCAAGGTTTCATCCTTGATGCTGTTCTTGATCTATCCCTATAGAAACCGACAATATTCAAGAATAAAAAAGTTGAAACTAAATGCATTAAACAGAATATGAATGCTTCAAACTAATATTAGCAAGAGACTGAAACAACAATTACCTATAAAGTAGTAACGGAGGGGAAACAGCCAATAAGAGAATAGATGAAACCCAAACAACAGATTTTGATGCAATAAACAGCATTGCAAGCTTTGAAGAATAAAGGCAAGTCAAAATCCAAACTGCTTTTGCTCCAATCCGCTGATCCACAGACAGCCTTCTCAGCAAAGCCAGACCCAAAAATGTTGTAATGACAACCATATAGCTTGGATACATCACCTCATCCTCAAACCCATAATAGTAAATGCTGGAGTAATTGAAGAATCGATTCTCAATATGGGACAACAACAAAGCATGGCTTATCAAGCAGATCTCAGTTAAAAAGCGAAACTTGGAAGGAAGTAGAGCTAAACCAGGAACAGCCATTGCCAGAGCAACATTTGCTATTATGAGTTTACAGAAAGATTTCAGGGACATGCCTGCCAACCAAATATTTAAATCCCAAAAGTTGTGCAGCACAAACCATGAGACCATCAAGCTCCCAAGTATAACAAAGGCAAAGTAAGACGGAAGACTCTTCTTAGCAAAAAAACGAGCCAAATAAAAGCCAGCAACTGAAGGAAGAGGAAGGAACTGCACATTAAACACAGATACTAACTTAATTCATGTAAGAGTTAGAAAAATAATAAGGGTTCATGAACCTATCATTGACCACCAAAGTAAGAAATATAATCCAGCTTTCATGGTTCTACATTTCTACTATCATCAACTAAAGAAGCCAGCACATCAATAATATAGTTTGTATCATGCAGAAATCTTTAATTTTACCATGTCATATTTCACATATTGAATGTCTGCTCAAATCAATTGTATCATGAAGTAAAGAGATAGCAACAAGAACTTCAATGAAGATTACAAGGTGAAAAAAAAAAATCATCACTGCATGAACAGATAACAGAGAATGTTCATGTCTTGAGCCTCTTGGCTAGTCACCAATCACCCCACAGCCCAAAACATCTGATTAATTTAACCCTGAAGTAAACCATCCTCCCCATTGCGAAAGAAGTCCTCAAGGCACCAAGCCTCTCTAAAATGCCTTACTAGAGAGGCGATAGAAAGGCGAAAGAAGTCCTCAAGGCACCAAGCCTCCCTAAAATGCCTTACTAGAGAGGCGATAGAAAGGCGCACGCCTCAATAAAATAAAGATGCTATAATATGAAAGAAATTGCTAGATATATGCTATATGGGGAAGGGTGGCAAGTTCAACCTTTTGTTCTCAATTCATAGGAATTGCTTCCACCAGTAACCAATTCAACCCAGCTACTGGATTGAACAAACATAAAAGATGTACGTCTGTAACAACATTTGAATCATAAATTAACACTTCTAAGCTTTAATATATTAATTATCAAATCATAAGTCACTATAATCATCAAAGTCGTTAAGAAATTACAGTCCTATATCAAACAAAGAGCTAAAAATGTACTCAAAGTGCAAAGCTAAACTATTACACTATATATAGTAACCATGGCAGTTAAGGTAAAACCCGAAAACAAAATATAAAGTGCACTCAAGTCCAAGAAACTCAAAACATAATAGAACTAAAGAAATGTCTGTAAATTAAGTTTAAACATCTGATTCAGAACCATCAGATTTTGATCCATGATTGCCATCACTTTCTTCTCGTGTTTTAAAGTGTGAGGGAATACTTTATTGGCTTAGCTGGGCACTGGGCTGGGCTTTATTTTCTTTTTTTTTTTTTCCTTGTAACTTAGCAAGGCAAAGGTGCTTACCACCAATGGCGCCTCACCTTAAGATCACTGATGATTTAGTTTATCAATATTCACGTTTAGAGATACCTCACCCAACAATGGACTTTTGAAAGTTATACGACCAAGTGTACAGCCACTGAGTCAAAAAAAGAGCTGGACTGTATCACCGACACCAACTAGCTTTACAATCAGGTCATCCCTAATATTTGTATCAGCTAATTTAAACAATCTGGATTCGAACCACCCTGCATTGCTTTGACATTATTTGAACTCATCCATCAGATTTCAATGTAAGGCATAAACCTTGAAGAACTCCAACAACTGGTCCACCGCCCCTTTAGATGTTTAGTTTGTCAAGATTTACATTTAAAGAGGCCTCCACAACGTTTCAATAAAGTTATCAGATCAAGATTACAGCCATTATATCAGCTAATAAGCAGGGATTTATCACTAATTTGCTTTTACAATTTCATTATTTTCTTTTATCGGTTGTTTCATTAGAAGAAAGACAGAAGGGGCATACCAAGGGAACGGTTCTTTCAAAAAGCATCCTTGGCAAAATAATTCCAGTATGAAAAAAGCCTTAATAAATACAGGTCTAGTGCATCAAGATGAATCAAAACTTTAAAGAAAACAAAGCATTCAAGGTGCACTATAAAAGGTTTGGCATGCGTACCACTACTGGAAATCCCACCACAAGTGCTCCTGTAGCACTGACTATTATAGCCAAAGTAGTAAAAGCCACCGAGCTGAAAGCGTCAGAAATCATACCCATGGCATAAGCACCTGCTCCAGCCGCCCCTCCAAGCATAGTTGTAGTCACAAGAAGATAATTCAGAGGAGGTGGCACCTGGATATACCGCCCAAAAGAATGGAAAATAACCCTGATTTCCAAAGAAACAACGATAAAAACCAAGGCAACAGCACCGTTAACAACCCGAATACTCTGAAGCTGGTTCTCATTCTTAGTGATCCACCAAAGCGCACCCCTCGTTGAAGCGTAGAGTTGGAAAAAGAATGGGATAAAGAAAAGGAGGAGCATATCACAAACAGAAGCAGCCGAAGAAAATACAATAGAGTAATGGGAAGCAATGTGAAATACAAGAGGAAAGAAGAGCAAATTCAGAGTATGGAAGCAGCTCTCAAGGGGACCAAGGATATAGTTGTCGTCGGGAACTTCCCCCCCATGATACCTAGCTTCGTGCTTGGTCTTAAAGGACGATACTCGAGGAATAGAGTAAAGCCAATAAAAGAAGCAATTGAAGGACACGAGGTAGTACGAAGCATTGTTCATACCGACAGCGGAGATGGTGGCCCAAGTAAAAAGAGAGGAAGCAGAAATGGGGACGCAGGCAAACAAAAGACGCTCGAGAGCGAGAACGATGGAAGGATTCTCAATCTGAATCCACTTAAACTGAAGGGAGGCCCAAACGCCGATCAAGAAGTTGGTCTCGGCGCAAAGGAAGGCAGCAAGGACTGCAAGAGCAACAGAATTAAAAGTGAGACTGAGAGGAGAGCTGAAGAAAAAGGCTATCTGAGCGAAGACAAGGGAGAACCATACACCAAAGAAGGCAGCGGGCTTGAAATTGAGGGAATCAAGGATGTAGGCAATCATGAGGCCCACAATTAGGGTAGCCACCACCGGGGTGCCGCCAAGGTCAAGGAGGAAGGCGGCGCATGGTACAAGAGCAATGGCGATCCTAGAGTTGTGGGCAAACAAAGAAGGTGAAAACCGAGAATTTTTTACAGATCTCGAGGGGGCATCGTTATTGTTTGCTTGGAAGCTACTGCTAGGGCTAGGATTAGGGTTAGGGTAATGGTTAGAATCAGAGAAGAAGGACGAGTTAATTTTGGAGGAAGAGAAAGAAGGGGCGCTGGTCGATGTGGAAATGTAAGGACGGGATGAGCGAGGGTGGAGCTCCGGCGACAGCATCTTCGCATTGCCCAGCGAAAGAGCTCACTTCAGTTGACTGAGAATCAAGCTGCGAGGCTGCCAGGGACTGGAACTGAAAAGAATCGTTTCGTTGTATCCTTTTTTTACCTTTTTCCTTTTTGGCCCAAAATCAGGTAAGCAAACCGGGAAACAGGAAACCCGAAACCGTAAACAAAAACCATTCGAGAAAAAGCTATCCTATGTGAAAAAAAAAAAAAAATCATTTTTTTAAGGCTTAAGTGCAATTTTGGACCCTTCACTTTTGCAAAGGTCTTAATTTGGTCCCCTAACTTTTTTTGTTGCAATTTTGATCCTTTAAATTTTGAAAATGTCTCAATTTGGTCCCCTAACTTTTTTTGTTGCAATTTTAGTCCCCTAACTTTTGAAAACGTCTCACCGTTGGTCCCAAGTGCACTTCCAAGTCATGAAAACGTCTCCCTATAATGGTCCTTTTTTAATCCATTTCACCCATATTTGTCACATCATTAGCCAACAGCCTGCTAGATCAGCACTAACGGCAGATAATGGATGAAAAAAGTACACTTGGGACCAATGGTGAGACGTTTTCAAAAATTAGGGGATCAATATTGCAACAAAAAAGTTATGGGACCAAATTGAGACCTTTGAAAAAGTTAGGGGACCAAAATTGCAATAAAAAAGTTAGGGGACCAAATTGAGACTTTTGCGAAAGTTATAGGACCAAAAGTACACTTAAGCCTTTTTTTAAATAGCAATTGTAGAAAAAAAAAAAAAGACTAGCTTTGACGGCCATCAAAAATCAAAAAATATTTCTACAAATGAATCATTTTGTTTGATAAGTTAAAGGATTAAGAAAATAAATTAAGAAACATCATTTAATTTGAGTCCAATTTTAAGATGAAAACTGATATACATGGATTGAACATCCTAAGAAAAAACAACATATATCCCTAGAAATTCGACGTGCTCTCTCACACTATTCTCTCTTTAAAACAACCTTAAATCAATGGAAATTTTTAAGATGAATGAGAGAAACGAGAGAGATTGGTTGAAGATGGCGAGGCCTTGTGGTTTTGTATGTTTGTTTGTTTTTTTGGTTGCCACTTTGTGGTTTTTTTTTTATATAAACCAAGGGTATTAGGAATAATAACTAATATCTTTATCATAGGTCCTCCATTTAAGAGTAAATGATTGGTCACAGAATGCTTTCTATTTCTAAAGATGAGATCGAACCCCCACCACTTAACTAAGGGACCAAGTGAGGAACTACTAAACCACAGTCATGTAATTTGCGACTTTGTGGTTTTGTTTTAGGTAAAGTTGATTGTATGTTTGTCATTTATATGTTTGATACGTTCGATGTATTAAACAAAAATAAGAAGAGTGCGGCAGTTGAGAGGAATGTTTTGATTTTTGAAAAGGGTAGAATTTTTATGTCATATGCTTTAATCATTATTTTCTTGAAAATTTTGACATTGAATATTTAAGTTTGTTGTTATTAAGTAATATAAATATATATATATAAAACATAATATGATAACGAATAACTCCTAAATATAAATAATTTAAAGAATAATATTTTTTTACCTTCAAATAATGATTCAAAGAAAACTTGAAGATTTGTTACAAGAACTTGATAAAAAAAAATTGTGTTGATAACGTGTTGAAAACTAAACAAAAATATAAAAAACAAGAATGGAGACACTAAATTAGTAGTAAGTAGTGATTCTTGAGAAATAATTTTATATTTTATTGATGTAATTATCTAACAACTCGTCATCATATCATGTTCATGTTCTTATTAAACACACTAATGGAGAAAAAGTTAATAATATTAAATATTCTTTACCAAAAATAATAATATGATAATATTTTTATTCTAGTTTATTTTAAACATAACAAATGGTAGGTAAAAGTAACAATTTAAAAGACATTTTAACAAAGTTAGTTAATATAATGCGTGGAAGAAGAAGTTGATTACCAGTCTCTTAGAAGGGAAGAACAAATCAACAAAGAATACCATATTGGCGATATTGGTACAGATGGTGGCAGGGAGGTGGAGCGTAGCTTTCATACTCACAGATAGAAGCAATGCTGGCAACCAACAGGTGGTGGCGCTGACAAGGAATGAGACTCATGGAAAACATGGTAATTGGTAAGCGTGATTCATTTGCTTGCTCACGATTACAATTATACAATCTAAGTCGCCCACAAGAGGTGTAGTAGGATCACTTGTAGTGAAGTAGGAAATGCAAATTTCCCTTAAAATCTCATAACTGTCATCTTGCTAAGAAGCCACGCTTCCACGCCCTCTTATCTTCACCTAGTCATCGAACAAAATTGGATCTCCTAGCCACACACCACCTCTCCTTTCGAGGCTGATTCATTCTACCCAAGGAAAATACAAATAATAGGAAGCTTCTCGGTTTTGTTTGCTTCCCACATTTGTGTTCTCTCATCTTTCATCACATCCCTACCTTAAAGGACTTGCATAATTCTACGACACAACCCATGAACAAATATTCCCAGTTATATTATGACATCCGCCAATAGAAAGGGTGAATAAAAAAAATTATAATTACAGATAAAGGTCATATATACAGATTTGCAATGGGACCAAACAAAAGCAAGTACAAAACTTGACTCCAAGACTAATTTCTCAAATGGTTGACAATGCAATCTTCAGAAGCGCATGGAACCTATCTGAAAAAATGTCCATATGTAGGTTCACTGCATGATACTAAAACATGAAAACATTGGCATTTACATGACATCACAAAAACCATGAAGCTCATGAAGCTCACTCCACGTGAATATATTTTTTAGAGGACATGTTTGACAAAAAGACCAAAACTTTAGGGACATATTTGATAGTACACTCAAACTTTAGAGACGCATTTGATAAAAATCCCCAAAGTATGCACAATCAGTTGTACGTCAAGTCATTTGACGAAGTTAAGGGCAAGGGATAAAATCAATCAAAAAGTGAAAATTTGGGAATGACATTGACAACAAATACACTTTAGGGAAAAAATTGAAATTTGACGTAAAGTTTAGGGTAGAAAACTAAAGGTAGGCAAAAGCACCTTTAATTTATGATTAGACTCTTTCAAATTGTCTAATCATAAATTACCACAAAAGTATGGAAGTATAGATTATACCAAGAAAACAAAAAGGATAATGAAGAAAAGTAATCAAAATTATCATATTAAAAAGATACCTCTAGCCTAAATAGTCTAAGCCAAAGTCTCGGAGCCATCTGATGGAGGCCAACTAATTGGCAATGCAATAGGTGTCAAAGGAGGAGAAGCAATATCCTCAGATATAGATGATTTACGAGGGAGTTCCAGTGGCTTTGCCTCGTGTAAAGCCTCAACTCTAGCACCACCAGAAGGTATGGAGAAACTACGAGGCATAGCTTGAGGTGTTGGCAGTGGAGATGCTGCATTTGATGTAACTAATTTATTTGCAGCAGGAAGCTTTTGGCCCCTGGTCACCAATGGACCTGAATGTCCTACCATACCTGAAAGTCTTGAAGAATTGGGTGGGAAGCTAACCGGAGGCCCTGGAAGCTCATGAAGCTCACTTATTTTGGGCGAAGCTGTAAAAGTAGGGGAAGCACTAGTAGATACTTTTTGAGGCGATGATGGACGCTGTGGCATCGGAGTCCGCAAGAGAGGTCCAAAAACAAATTGAAAACATTCTATTGAGATAGACTTGGAAGGCCAAGGCTTACTTGTCAATCACTACAAGAATGTATGTGAAAACCAACCGAAGTAACCAATCA
>QANZ01025510.1:122745-135959 GCA_003254925.1 Chamaecrista fasciculata | reverse complement strand
AAAGCTAAAAAAAACCGCCAGTAAATTCTTTTTTTCTGGTAGTGATAAGTGGGATTAGAATGTAATAACTAAGAAAGTTGTGAGAGAAAAGAAATGTTAGGGAGTGTTTTAATAGAAGTTAGAAAGTTTGGGGGGAATTGAAGAAATGTAGTTTCCCCCTAAGTGTTTTAATATACACTTATAAGAGGAACAAGTCGAAGTTGGCTGAGAAAGGAGGAAATTTCGCAGAGAAAAACAAAGTGTGGCGAGGGTTTGGAGGAGATGAGGAAGAATAGTGAATATCTTCACATCCAATGGTCCGTTTTGGACGTTCTACCCCTTGAATTGAAGCTTAGAGAGAGACGAATCTAACTCTGGTTCGAGTTTACAATTCCAACGGTTGGATTGAAAGAGAAGCGAGATCGAAAAATGACGCTGGAGTTGGAAAACATGCAGAATTTCTGAAGTTTGGGGACTAAATTGTTCCTAGGTAGGGTTCTTATCTTTCTCCTCACTTCAAAACGTTTCTTCACTCATTTGTTTGCCTAGGGTTTCATAAAGATGTATGATTATGTAATAATCTTGATGAATTTATGTTTTTTGGCATAAAAGAGTTATTTATGATATGATGGGGGTTCTCTATTGTAATTAAAGTTAGTTGATTATGTTTAGAATGAAAAGTTGTCACGAATGATTGAAGTTTGGGAGTTAGGGTTTATATGTGTACATGATATTTTGGGTGAATTGTGATGAATATATATGATGTTGATATTTGATATTTGAAGAGTTTTGTATATGTATGATGAATTTGGGATGAGTTAAGTTTGTATGAAACCATAGAAGTGATGAAGGAATGATTAGTTGTTTAAAAAGGATGAATTGGAATAATTGGAGGAGATAAATATGAATGTATGTATATGACTTGAATAATGAGTGTGTTTGGTTTTGAACAATGAATATGGAAGATGTAATAGAATGATAGAGGCATTGTTATGTTTGGAAGATAATGATAAGTTGAATATTGAAATAGTTATTTAAATGAAGAAGAGTTAGATAAATGTGTGTGATGTGTTAATATTGTGTCCAAGTATGTATCTGATTATACTACTTGGATATCATGTTAAATAAGAAATAGAATATGAGATTTTATGACGTTAATATAATAAGAGAAATGTGTTTGTGATGATTGAATGATGCATAATTGAATGATACTGTGCTGAGACTGAATATTGGTTATTGATTGAGATTGTGTGTATACCGTGTCATGATGCATTGAGGAATGAGATCCTCCCCATTATTCACGATGAGTATTTGGGTAATGTCCTTTGGTGGATTCCATTGGATGGCCTAAGGTGGATTCCTTAGGTGACATGCCGTTGGATTGTGCACGCCGGAGGACGCTCTGGGAGGCCTTGGTCTATATAACCACTGATTCTATGATCATGACACTTGTGCTGGTTCACCTAGATAGGGGTATAGGTTGACGCGATGTCACCGCCTGCTTTATGGTATTATTGATTATGATGAAGTATGTTGTTGAGTTGGTATTCCTGTTTAGAGGTATGAAACCCTATATGGATGTAGTGGGTAGACAAGTTAATCCCCGCCAGCCTTGTTGCTTGTTCAAGTTAATGTTTGAGTAATTAATTATATGAATGGTGATAGAGTTGATATGTGGCTGATTAATGAGGAATGTATGATAAACCTGTATGATCAATTATATGTGCTGGATTACCTATTATGAGGTATCGATTGACCCGACGGTCATCGCCAGCTTATTTGTATATTAAATATTCCGATGATATGTTTGATAATGATGGAACATGCTTAATTGCGCTATATGTCTAGAATTATGTTTGTTATGTTAATTGTTAATGTTATTGTTGTCTGTATGTTAGAACTGCATGCTGTGAACTTGTGTTTGAAGTATGTTGCTGAGTGGGGGACTGTGGTTCAAGTAGAGAGTTACAACTCTGCTGAGAATCTCCCCAGATTCTCACCCTACAACATCTCAGTTTGTGAGTGCAGGTTTGTTGATCGTTCTGTTCGTGCTGAGAGCTGTGCTCGTGTATCAGAGTAGAGGCTGAGAGCTGTGCTCGTGGCTTTTGTAGAGGCTGAGCCTCGTGTACTTTTAGTTTTAATTTTGGGCCATTTAATGTTAGTTTCTCATTTAATATGAGCTTCATCCTGTATTTGATAAGGATGTTACATTCGTGTCAATGTTCATGCTTCATAGTTGATAGATAAATTGAATCAATCAAAATTATTGGTTATTAATTTAAAAGATTATACTTTTTAGCATATATTTACAGGAAGTTAAAGGAAAAAACATATTATCAATCAAGTATAAAAAATAGTCAATTAAATAACAAGTAGCATATCTTTTGCTTTTATTATATACTATAAGTAGAATAAAGATTATAGATATATCTAAAACACCATACGTATTCCAGAAATTAATTAGAAAGAAAGAAATTAACATATTTGAGTAATGTAAATAAGGTAAAATTAGCAAAAGGTGAAGAAAAAATGAAATATGATGCATTCAGGAGGAATGTCTATATATGTAGGACTACAAATAGAATACTAAAACAAATGGACATAAGGAAATATAACAATAATAACGAATGAAACCAAATAAATTAATTAAATGATTTATATTGTATTTTTGTATGTATATAAATAGATATAGTTGCCTTTGCAAGTATATCCATCAAGCAAGAAATTTTAAAGCATTTCAGATTCAGATATTCTCATAATGACAATTAGTGTTTGTCAAAGTAAACTCTTTGTTGGACTTCTCCTATGCTTTCTTCTACTTTCGTCAGGTAACTATTATTATTATTAATATAAATACGACTTTGCCAATTTTTTATAATCCCACATAAAATTTAAGATATCATGAAATGCTAATACTACTAAAATTATCTACTTTTATAACTTGTGTCACATAACTCTCAACTTCAATCAAACGATTTTGCTTTCGGGTAAACTATGGATTTCTTCCGCTAATTAAATAGCCGAGAACGAGCAATCAAAGCCCTCTCAACAATATTGACTCCAATGATCAAATGTTGCCCTCTCACCTGGGGTGCAACCCAATTATCAGTGCACTAAATCATTGTTGGTCCTCTCCCATATATATAATTTCTTAAAAATATTTTCTATAATTTTAAAATTTAAAATAATATTTGGATACTTTAAACATACATAGTACACAAAATTATTATATGATATTGAGAAATTATATATTAAAACAGAAGAAGCTAATTCTACATCATGATGAATTTATGTTCACATCCTTGTTAGGAGAGACGCTCACATTTAATATTCTAGAGTGTCTAAAACAAAATTGTTTTTAATAGAAAATACTATAAAAATAATGAAAATACTAAAAAAATGAAAAATAGAGGGAAGGAAGACTAAAATGATCAGAATCTCCAATTGATCTCAAATATATGGAGTAGATTTCAAATTGGTTCTAAATCTTTCATTTGTTTTATATTATTGGTCCTACATATTTTCATAATTTCTTAAATTGATCCCAAATCTACTTTCGATCTGTTATTTGACCTGGTCTCAATTGAATGTAGGAGGAGGAGAAAGTGCAGCTCCAATATGCTCAGGAATATGTCCAATTTCAGGATGTGATCAAGTTTGCAAGGATAGGGGCTTTCCAAATGGAGGATCATGTCTCGGTGTTCCTGGAAAAGACCCGGCTTGCTGTTGCAATCCCTAGCAACATTTCTCTTTCTACATTTATATATGTTAAGCGTGCCATCAAAACTATTCATCAATCAAGTCACGTTTTTATAATCTAACCTTTTTTTTTATTTAGAATTGATTTAAAATATTTTAATCTATAGTTAGATTTGATTTTTCTTTTTTATTGTTTGAATTTCGAGGGTTTTTTTTTTGTTAAAATTAAAGTACGCTTCATTCATGAGAAATATGCAAAAGGTCATAAATCAGAGAGAAATTACAGACAAATTTAACGAAATTGATGATACAACAATGCGATCATAGATCAAATAATATTTACATAAGAGAAAATAATTAACATCAGGCAACACCCAAAAAGACTAAAGATCTAATTCCAAATCTCCTACACAAACTAAAAGAAAAAACTGTTTTAGCAATGAAAACTACCGTCTCTAAATAGGTCAAAGTCTGCCTATAAATTATTTAGGGACATAAATAATTAAGGACACATCAAATTTAATTTTATCCCTAATTTTGGAGTCGTAAAATTTTACCGGCGAAATATTGCCTTTGGTTATTAATCAGGGACAAAAATATATCCATCACTAATGCCACAGATTCCATCACTAAATTCTTTTAATTTTAAGAAAAAAAAAACAGAAGCAAATTGAAGATGAAATATTCAATCTCTAAATTAAATAGAAACTTATTTTTCTTTTAACGATGAAAATTTTTGTCTATGAATTGTGTCTCTAAAATTAATATATTCAGATATATATCTTTTCATTTTCATGCCTAATCGATATAGTCTTCATTTGATGAAAACTAAATTAAAGACTCCTCGCTCAATAACTATTGACACGCGAAACCAAAGTCTCGTACACATATTAAAAGCATCACCACATATAACATAAGTGAGGACAGAAAATAAAAGTCTTGCCACATACAAGCAAAGATCAGACTCAAAGTCTTTGCATAAAAGATTATCTAACTATCCACACCATCACCTCCCATGATCCTCCATGAGCTGGGATGCTTTCATGGTCGAAGGTGCCAATCTTTGAAACAAATGTTTTTGTAATGATATTTTTGCACTGATTAGGGTATTGTTACTAAAATTCGAGACTTTTGTAACAACAAAATTGTTTCACTGCCTATACCGTTCGCTACATAAAGTATCAGTATTAGTAACGACATTTCTAAAGTCATTGCCAATAAACGTCCACAAAAGGAAAAAAGTTTTAGTGCCAAATTACAGAATGACATTTTAGACATCGTAGCTAATATGAATTTGAAACGACTCAAGTCGCATCCATAGCATAGACATTCACAGGGGCATAACTATAGTCATTGTAGATGATTGCTTTGAAAAATCTAAATTTTGGTTCCAAACATTGGGTACCTATGTCAAGATGATAGCCGCAAATATATTTTAGTAGTAACAAAGGTCACTACAATAAGGGTAGGAGTTCTAAACAAGCAAAGTTGAAAGTTCAAAAGGTCTATCTATTAAGTTTTAAAACTTAATAACCTTAAATAAACAAAGCTGAAAATGGAATTAATTATAGAAGAAAATAGTTTCACTGAGCTTGGAAGTAATTGCTAGTGATTGTAAATTGCACATGTGTCATCGCTAAATGCCACACATTGATGCAAGATGTACAACTATTTGTTCCTTGCAATTTTGATATAATATAATAATTATTTGGTCCCTCTTAACCTAATTCTTGCAATTGCAGCAGTTTGAGTTCAAAAACATTGTCACACAGTGGATGTTGCCACTAAAGACATTTTTGTGACAATGTTATCGGTGGCGCCCTATGTGTCCCCACCAAAGGAGTTTTGTGGTAACCTTTTTTTATTTGGTGAGGAACAGTGGAAATAGAACGTACAGTCAAATCTTTACTAATTAAAAATGTGGGTTTGTGTCAACTTTAATTTCCTAAAATGCCCTTACCCACACTTTTAAATCTTTATACTTTAAAATACCCTTATTGATATTTACAACTTATAGATGTGTCCTCACGTTTATCTCTTCTCTCTTACATTTTGTCTTCTGCCATTACCCTCTAACTATTAAACAAATTCCACTAATTAACTACAATAGTTTTCCACTTAGAACCTCCACGTGTTGCTCCACTCCAACCTACCTCATCCAAGTTTCCAATCTTTTAATATAAATATAAAATCTTCAAAAATTCCATCTACAAGATCTGGCGTATGGTTATGCTTCGTCTTCCTTCCATTTTCTCTACTCAAATGCCATTTAAATTCATTCACTTCCCTTTTGATAGTTTCCATGTAATTAGCCGTGAAGATGTGGTTAATTTGGTCATTTCCTTTGTCTTATGCGGAGCAACTAACGACACATACCCATTGGCTTCAAATGAAGCGACTATCAGTGCACACCCATTCAGATCAATGGAAACAACTATCGGCACACACCCATTGGGTTCAAAGGAAGCAATTATTGGCACATATCCATTCGGATTCAAACAACGATTTTATTTAAATTCTTTTAACTAACTGCTCATTTTATCCCCATACCATTCTTCTCTCTAAATTTTATCTTCCCTGCTTAAGTTCTAATAGATTTTTCATCCTTCTCAATATGTTTATTTGCTTGGACCACTACATTTCTTGGCTGAAGTTACTCCATTGTCATTGGTGAATTTCTACCGTCTCTGGTTGATGAATTTCTTTTGTCTTTTTTTTTTCACTGTGTAAAATGATGCAGTTGCTGTAGCATTGACTTTGGCAATGTGTGAGATAGGTTTTTGGCTATTACTAGACAAGTCAGAAAAGGTCATTTTACATGAACAAAGCCAGAAAAGATCTTTATACCAATTTGCTCATCAATGAAGAGTGTAAGAATTTGTTTAAAGTTTATACATATATCCTTGTTATTGATCTAATTCAAGTAGTATTATGAATTATTTTAATTTCCAATCTTGTGATTTCAGCCTCAATACTTAAAGTTAGGAGCTAATGTTCTTTACTACCGAATTCTTTGTTTATATGTTGCTTCCAAACATTCTACAGTTTTGATATTTATATGTCTCCTTTGTTTAAGAATATAAGATCATACGTGATCATTATAAATTTCACTCACTGGTTTTTGACTAGATGACAGGCTTCTGCATTTATCACCATTCTGGCATTACTTTTTCTTCTCTAACTTGTCTGATTGCTTTTCTCTTTTTAATTGATATGCTAAGGAGACTAAGCAGGGGAAATTCTTTTTAGTCTATTAAGGTATCCAAACCAGAGGTCTATATATTCGATGTAGGATTTGATCCCTATATCTAGGTAAATTAGGTAAAATTAGCAAGAAAAAAAAGAAATATGATGCATTCACCGAGGAATGTCAATATATATATATATATATATAGGATTACAAATAGAATACTAAAACAAATGGACTTAAGGAAATATCACAATAATAACGAATGAAACCGAATCAATTATTTAAATGAATTATATTATACTTTTGTAGATATAGTTGTCTATGCAAGTATATCCATCAAGCAAGAAATTTCAAAGCATTTCATATTCAGATATTCTCATAATGGCAATTAGTGTTTCTCAAAGTAAACTCTTTGCTGGGCTTCTCATATGCTTTCTTCTACTTTCATCTTCAGGTAACAATTATTATTATTAATATAAAAACGACTTTGCCAAATTTTTATAATCCCACATAAAATATAAGATATCATGAAATGGTAATACTACTAAAATTATCTACTTTTATAACTTGTTTCACATAACTCTCAACTTCAATTATCAAACAATTTTTCTTTCGACTAAACTATTGATTTCTTTCGCTAATTAATTAGCAGAGAGCGCGAGCAATCAAAATCCTCCAAACAATGTTGACTCTAATGATCAAACCTTGGTCCTCTCACCTGGGGTGCAACTCAATTATAAGTGTACTAAACCATTGGTGGTCGTCTCCCATATATATAATTTCTTAAAAATATGTTCTATAATTTGAAAATTTAAAATAATATTTGGATACTTTAAACATACATAGTACACAAAAAATATATTATATGATTTTGAGAAATTATATATTAAAACAGAAGAAACTAATTCTACATCGTGATGAATTTATGTTCACATCCTTGTTAGGAGAGATGCTCACATTTAATATTCAAGAGTGTCAAAAACAAAATTGTTTTTAATAGAAAATACCATAAAAATAATGAAAATACTAAAAAAATGAAAAATAGAGGGAAGGGAGACTAAAATGATCAGAATCTCAAATTGATCTCAAATATATGGAGTTGATTTCAAATTGGTCCTAAATGTTTCATTTGTTTCATATTGGTCCTACATATTTTCATAATTTCTTAAATTGCTCCCAAATCTACTTTCGATATGTTATTTGACCTGGTCTCAATTGAATGCAGGAGGAGGAGAAAGTGCAGCTCCAATATGCTCAGGAATATGTCCAATTTCAGGATGCGATCAAGTTTGCAAGGATAGGGGCTTTCCAAATGGAGGATCATGTCTCGGAGTTCCTGGCAAAGACCCGTCTTGCTGTTGCAATCCCTAGCAACATTTCTCTTTCTACATTTATGTATGTTAAGTGTGCCATCAAAACTATTCATCAATAAAGTCACGTTCTTATAATCTAATCTTTTTTATTATTTAGAATGGATTTAAAATATTTTAGTCTATAGTTAGATTTGATTTTTCTTCCTTATTTTTGAATTAGGAGGGTTTTCTTTTGTTAAAAAAAAAGTACGCTTCATTCATGAGAAATTTGCAAAAGGTCATAAATCAAAGAGAAATAACAGACAAACTTAAGGAAATTGCTGATACAACAATGCGTTCATAGATCAAATAATATTTTCATAAGAGAAAATAATTAACATTAGGAAACACCCAAAAATTCTAAAGATCTAATTGCAAATCTCCTACACAAACTAAAAGAAAAACCCGTTTTTGCAATATTAACTACCGTCTCTAAATAGGTCAAAGTCTACCTTTAAATTATTTAGGGACATAAACAATTAAGAACACATCAAATTTTATTTTATCCCTAATTTTGCATCGTAAAATTTTACCGGCGAAATATTGACTTTGGTTATTAATCAGGGACAAAAATATATCCATCACTCATGCCACAGATTCCATCACTAAATCCTTTTAATTTTAAGAAAAAAAAGAGGCAAATTAAAGATGAAAGATTCTGTCTCTAAATTAAATAGAAACTTATTTTGCTTTTAAAGATAAAATTTTTTGTCTACAAAATTGTGTCTTTAAAATTAATATATACAAATATATATCTTTTCATTTTCATGCCTAATCGATATAGTCTTCATTTGATGAAAACTAAATTAAAGACTCCTCATTCAATAACTAATGACACGTGAAACCAAAGTCTCATACACATATTAAAAGCATCACCACATATAACAGAAGTGAGGACACAAAATAAAAGTCTTGCCACATACAAGCAAAGATCAGGCTCAAAGTCTTTGCATCAAAGATTATCTAACTATCCACACCATCGCCTCCCATGAGCCTCCATGAGCTGAGATGCTTTCATGGTCGAAGGTGCCAAATCTTTGAAACAAATTTTTTTGTAATGAATTTTTTGCACTGATTAGAGTATTGTTACTAAAATTTGAGTATTTTGTAACAACAAAATTGTTTCACTGCCTATACCATTCGCAACATAAAGTATCAGTATTAGTAACGCTATTTCTAAAGTCATTGCCAATAAACGTCCACAGAAGAAAAAAGTTTTAGTGCCGAATTAAAGAATGACATTTTAGACATCGTAGCTAATATGAATTTGAAACGACTCAAGTAACATCCATAGCATAGACATTCGCAGTGGCATAACTATAGTCAATAATGTAGATGATTGCTTTGAAAAATATGAATTTTGTTTCCAAACATTGGGTAACTATATCAAGATGATAGCCACAAATACATTTTAGTAGCAACAAAGGTCACTACAAAAAGGTTAGGAATTATAAACAAGCAAAGTTGAAAGTTCAAAAAGTCTATTAAGTTTTAAAACTTAATAAACTTAAATAAACAAAGCTGAAAATGGAATTAATTATAGAAGAAAATAGTTTCAGTGAGCTTGGAAGTAATTGCTAGTGATTGTAAATTGCACATGTGTCATCGCTAAATGCCACACATTGATGCAAGATGTACAAGTACTTGTTCCTCGCAATTTTGATATATTATAATAATTATTGGGTCCCTTTTAACCTAATTCTTGCAAATTGCAACAGTTCGAGTTGAAAAGCATTGTCACAGTGGATGTTGCCACTAAAGACATTTTTCTGACAAGGTTATCGATGGCGACTTATGTGTCCCCACCAACGGAGTTTTGTGGTAACCTTTTTTTATTTGGTGAGGACCAGTGGAGATAGAACACATGGTCAGAAATAAATAGATTTATGAAGCGTAGATACCTCATTTTGAGGGCGTGTCAGACATGTGTTTATGTCCATTATCCGCACGACACATATTCAAAAGTTTTAGAATTTAAAACTAATTTATGTCACTTTAACATGATAAATAATAAAAAATAATGACACATATCATAAATATTATGATTTAATATTGTAATTATTAAATTTTACATCAAAATTTATAATTCATAATTATTTTTATATATAAATATTTGCCGTGTTGTGTCGAGTAATTTTAAGAATTTAACGTGTCAGTGTGTCTGTATCCGTGTCGTGTCCCGTACTCCTGTCAATGTCCTTCCTTCATAGTTGATACATAAATTGAATCAATCAAAATTCTTGGTTATTAATTTAAAAGATTATACTTTTCAACTTATATTTACAGAAAGTTAAAGGAAAAAAAAATTATTATCAATCAAGTATAAAAGATAGTCAATTAAATAACAAGTATCATATCTTTTGCTTTTATTATATACTATATGTAGAATAATGATTATAGATATATCTAAAACACCATACGTATCCAAAAATTAATTAGAAAGAAAGAAAATAACATATTTGAGAAATGTAAATAAGGTAAAATTAGCAAAAGGTGAAGAAAAAAATGAAATATGATGCATTCACGAGGAATGTCAATATATGTAGGAATACAAATAGAATACTAAAACAAATGGACGTAAGGAAATATAACAATAATAACAAATGTAACCAAATAAATTATTTAAATGATTTATATCATATTTTTGTATGTATATAAATAGATATAGTTGCCTATGCAAGTATATCCATCAAGCAAGAAATTTCAAAGCATTTCAGATTCAAATATTCTCATAATGGCTATTAGTGTTTCTCAAAGTAAACTCTTTGCTGGGATTCTCCTATGCTTTCTTCTACTTTCGTCTTCAGGTAACTATTATTATTTTATTAATATAAATACAACTTTGCCAAATTTTTATAATCCTACATAAAATATAACATATCATGAAATGCTAATACTACTAAAATTATCTACTTTTATAACTTGTTTCACATAACTCTAAACTTCAATTATCAAACGATTTTTCTTTCGACTAAACAATGGATTTCTTTCGCTAATTAATTAGCAGAGAGCGCGAGCAATCAAAATCCTCCCAACAATGTTGACTCTAATGATCAAACCTTGGTCCTTTCACCTTGGATGCAACTCAATTATCAAGGTACTAAACCATTGGTGGTCGTCTCCCATATATATAATTTCATAAAAATATTTTCTATATTTGAAAATTTAAAATAATATTTGGATACTTTAAACATACATAGTACACAAAAAATATATTATATGATTTTGAGAAATTATATATTAAAACAGAAGAAACTAATTCTACATCGTGATGAATTTATGTTCACATCCTTGTTAGGAGAGATGCTCACATTTAATATTCTAGAGTGTCTAAAACAAAATTGTTTTTAATAGAAAATACTATAAAAATAATGAAAATACTAAAAAAATGAAAAATAGAGGGAAGGGAGACTAAAATGATCAGAATCTCCAATTGATCTCAAATATATGGAGTTGATTTCAAATTGGTCCTAAATGTTTCATTCGTTTCATATTTGTCCTACATATTTTCATAATTTCTTAAATTGATCCCAAATCTACTTTCGATGTGTTATTTGACCTGGTCTCAATTGAATGCAGGAGGAGGAGAAAGTGCAGCTCCAATATGCTCAGGAATATGTCCAATTTCAGGATGCGATCAAGTTTGCAAGGATAGGGGCTTTCCAAATGGAGGATCATGTCTCGGAGTTCCTGGCAAAGACCCGTCTTGCTGTTGCAATCCCTAGCAACATTTCTCTTTCTACATTTATATATGTTAAGCGTGCCATCAAAACTATTCATCAATAAAGTCACGTTCTTATAATCTAATCTTTTTTTTTATTTAGAATGGATTTAAAATATTTTAGTCTATAGTTAGATTTGATTTTTCTTTCTTATTTTTGAATTAGGAGGGTTTTTTTTTGTTAAAAAAAAGTACGCTTTATTCATGAGAAATTTGCAAAAGGTCATAAATCAGAGAGAAATAACAGACAAATTTATAGAAATTGCTGATACAACAATGCGTTCATAGATCAAATAATATTTTCATAAGAGAAAATAATTAACATTAGGCAACACCCAAAAACTCTAAAGATCTATTTGCAAATCTCCTACACAAACTAAAAGAAAAAACCGTTTTTGCAATGGAAACTACCGTCTCTAAATAGGTCAAAGTCTGCCTTTAAATTATTTAGGGACATAAACAATTAAGAACACATCAAATTTAATTTTATCCCTAATTTTGGCGTCGTAAAATTTTACCGGCGAAATATTGACTTTGGTTATTAATCAGGGACAAAAATATATCCATCACTAATGCCACAGATTCCATCACTAAATCCTTTTAATTTTAAGAAAAAAAAGAGGCAAATTAGAGATGAAATATTCTGTCTCAAAATTAAATAGAAACTTATTTTGCTTTTAAAGATAAAATTTTTTGTCTATAAAATTGTGTCTTTAAAATTAATATATACAAATATATATCTTTTCATTTTCATGCCTAATCGATATAGTCTTCATTTGATGAAAAATAAATTAAAGACTCCTCACTCAATAACTAATGACACTTGAAACCAAAGTCTCATACACATATTAAAAGCATCACCACATATAACAGAAGTGAGGACACAAAATAAAAGTCTTGCCACATACAAGCAAAGATCAGGCTCAAAGTCTTTGCATCAAAGATTATCTAACTATCCACACCATCGCCTCCCATGAGCCTCCATGAGCTGAGATGCTTTCATGGTCGAAGGTGCCAAATCTTTGAAACAAATTTTTTTGTAATGAATTTTTTG
Organism: Chamaecrista fasciculata; assembly: GCA_003254925.1. Classification (NCBI taxonomy): domain Eukaryota; kingdom Viridiplantae; phylum Streptophyta; class Magnoliopsida; order Fabales; family Fabaceae; genus Chamaecrista; species Chamaecrista fasciculata. Next base: position 122,964 of record QANZ01025510.1, on the reverse strand, counting down.
CACTGATTAGAGTATTGTTACTAAAATTTGAGTATTTTGTAACAACAAAATTGTTTCACTGCCTATACCATTCGCAACATAAAGTATCAGTATTAGTAACGCTATTTCTAAAGTCATTGCCAATAAACGTTCACAGAAGAAAAAAGTTTTAGTGCCGAATTAAAGAATGACATTTTAGACATCATAGCTAATATGAATTTGAAACGACTCAAGTAACAT
>QANZ01025510.1:73248-96565 GCA_003254925.1 Chamaecrista fasciculata | reverse complement strand
AAAAAAAAAAAAAAAAAACTTCTACATATATAGTGCTCATTATATTCTGCTGAGAGAATGTGTTGTGAGTAAGTGAGAAATAATATGGAGCAGAATTGTGCTCGTTTGGGTGTATGCAAAAAGTACAAGCCACACTTGTTCATGGTTTTAGCTCAAATGGGTTATACTTTCTTGTATTTTATCACTGAGGCTTCCTTCAATCATGGCATGAACCCTCATGTTTATGTGACATATAGGCATATTGTAGCTGGGCTTGTGATGTTCCCTTTTGCTTATTATTTGGAGAAGTATGTATATATATACACACACATTTATATTTTTTTAGTAGAAAATTATTTCATGTTTATCTATTTATGTGAATTTCGTTCAATTTCTTTTTTATATATTGCAGGAAAATGAGACCAAGACTGACATTAGCTCTATTCCTGGAAATTTGTGTGCTTTCTTTGCTGGGGTAAGGAGTATAAGAACAAGTTAGAGAAAATTTATACTTCTATATATCATATTAAAGTATAGGTCAAATAGTCATTTTGTTCTTCAAACTATAGGATAAGGTTCATTTTAGTCCTCAAATTTTCACATTTGTTCTGCTTTGGTCTCCAAAATATGATTTTGTTTAGTTTTCGTTGTTATTTTGAATTTGAACAGTTGAGATTGACTAGTTCTTTTTCATATATATTTGTCATAATAAGTAAGTTGATAAAGAAAACATTTTTACTCTTTAAAAAGGAAATTCTTTATATTTTAAAGAAAAATAACCACAAAATTGACTCTTAAAATGTACTTTAATTTGCAAGCTTAAAGTATATAAAGACACTAATATATATGTGCTTTTGTTTCAAGAATTCCAGGTTTACTTTGACCTTCAAACGGAACAAATGTGAAAGTTTGAGGATTAAAATGGAACAAAAAATAATTCTAAGACTAAAATAAAACTTATCTCATAATTTAGGAACCAAAACGAGGTTCTGACCATAAATATGTGCTTTTTGTTTCATGAGTTCCAGGGTTAGTTTGACTCTTAACATGTACTTTGCAAGCCTGAGATGCACCACTCCGACCTTTGTTGCTTCAATGGTCAACACCATAGCTTCTCTCACCTTCATCATTGCTGTGGCACTCAGGTTTCCTTGATTTTATTTTTTATGGTAAAATACATTTTGGTACCCTGGAGTTAAGACCGAATCTACTTTGGTATCCTGAAAGATAAAATTTGACATTTTCGTAACCTGAAGTTTGCGCCGTTAGCACTTTGGTACCCTGCCGTTATTTTCCGTCAAGATTTAACAAAAAGTGTTGACGTGGCTAAATCTTAGCCGTCGATTTTTACTGCATGTTATCCAATCCGTTAGTTTCTATTGTTGCTTAAACCTTATTTCACTCTTCAACAAAATTTCTCTTGTGCGTTTAGGTCCTTTCCCTTTGGTAAAACGAATCAAAACACGACAAACTAAAAGAATTGATTGAGTTTTCTACAATTTCATTTCAAGAACTAGTTTTAAAAAAAAAAATTGCAGAAAGTTCGTTAGAGTTTTGATGAATCAAAATCTTCTCTTTCTCACAAAACTTCTCTCAACCAAGTTCTTAACTAATCACATATTGAACTCAAATGTTTGTCATCTTTATTAAATTATTTAGTGAAACTAAATATTAAATATTTAATTTGTAAATTAATTAATGGGAGTATTCTTCAAATTATTCAAGTTTACTTTCAAATTTTCATTTAAGTAGTTGTATTTGAATATGTGTAGGATTAAATTATATTTATTTTTCATATTTAGGATTGATATGTAATTATCTACTTTTTTATATTTTCCAAAATTACATTTTCACCCCAAAAAGTTTTTGTAATTTTTTTTATCCTCAATTATCATGATCTAGGGAATTTTTTATAAACTTTGAAACTATTTGAGGGAATTCTGTAATTTTTGCAAAAAATTTGTTAAGTTTATCTTCTCACCATGAACCACACAGTTATAGGACTAAACTGCATTTTATTTTCCAGATTTAGGACTAATCTGTAATTTTATTATTTTTCCAATATTTTTCATAATTATGTTTTGACCCCAAAATTTTGTTATAATTTTTATTTTAGTCCTCAAATATTATGATCTAGGGACGCTTTTTGAAAATTTTAAAACTATTTGGAGGCATTTTATAATTTTTGCAAAAGTGCTAACAATTTTCCTTTAAATCTTGACAGAAAATAACCACAGGGTACCAAAGTGCTAACGGCGCAAACCTCAGTCTACCGAAGTGTCAAATTTTGTCTTTTAGGGTACCAAAATAGATTCGGTCCTAACCACATGGTATCAAAGTGCATTTTACCCTATTTTTTAAGGGGAAAACCTCAAAATTCAATTTAAATTTTTTGTGCAGAACATCTATTCTATTAGGTTTTATAAAAAAAGTATAAAGTTTAATTTCTGTTTCCTAATTATTATACTTGACTTTGATCAAAACTTACAATTATTGATCTATTGCTTCATTAACTATTGTCCAAATAACCTATCAAAATAAATATTAGGACATAAATTTTCTAACAGTTAGAAATATTTTGAAATATAGAAGACCAAAATGAACATTATAGGACATATATTCCGGACCAAAATAACTATTTGACCTAAAATTAAACAAGAATCTTAATAAATAATGAGGTATTTTACAAAAGATAAAAAGTTTGATGGTTTTTGTTTCCGTTGTGATCCAGTGTTCAATTGGTCATAAATGTTTGTACTTAATTTCATTTGATCCTAAATATTTCAAAAGTTTGATATTGGTTCCAAATGTTGCCATTTAGTTTTATTTTGGTTCCAAACTACTGAGTATGATTATATTTCTCTTGTTTCAAGTATGAATGTAACGAGTCTAGAATTACGTATTACTTTTGACAAATACTTTCTTTATCTAATAGGAGTCGTTAGCAAATGAGAACAAATTGAATCATAAAAGTTGGCCGCTCATTTCATGGTCAAATAAGCAACGCTAGTTATATATATATATATATCTTGTTTCAAATCCAATTGCGACAAAATTGGAGTTAAGTTACTTTTAAGGAGTCATTTGTTTTTTCCCAATTGAGGCCTTGAACAAATGCGGTCAAATCGGGCTTGAAAGTGAGTTTAAGATCAATTTTTCATAATTTTTTTACTTCTTGGTCCTAAACTCAGTTTTGAATCCGATTTGATCTCATCAATTGATAGTCTTAACTGGGCAAAAAATGACTCATTAAGAATAATCAGTAGCTCTAGTTTCGTCGTCGCATTCGAACTTGAAATGAGAGAGATATGTCAACTTCGCTTGTTCAAAATAATCAATTTGGTCTTAAAGATTGGGAAAATATTTCATTTTGGTTCCAAATTATTAAATTTGGTCATATTTCTCTCCTTTCTCATTTTAATTTCAAAGGACTTGTAAGTGTAACTGGTAGCTCCGAATTTGTTGTATTCAAACTTGAAACGAGAAAGATATGGTCAATTTTGCTCATTTTACCGTAAAACGAGTGGTCTACTTTCTTGACTGATTTGACCTTTTTTGCTGACGACCCTAATTAAAAAAAAAATTACTCTTTGATAACAATTCGTAGCTCCAAACTCGTCACATCTGAACTTGAAACGAGGGAAATATGACTGACTATATTCAATAGTTTGGGACCAAAATAAAATATTTTGTCAACATTTAAGACTAATTTGTACATTTTGAAACCTAAAAGACCAAAATGAACATTAGGATATAAATTTAAGAACAAAATGACCCTTTGACCTTTCGTTTTTCATTTTAGACTTTGAGATTTGGTTCAAATTAATGGCGTATAGGTTTGAGGTTCTTGATATTCGACATCCTCGTGGCCTAGCAAAAGTTCTTGGCACATTGGTATCTTTAGGTGGAGTGATGACCATGACACTATACAAAGGACCTATAATGAGTAATGTGTTGCATCCTCTTCTTCGCATTCATGGAAACAATAGTACTACTACTGCGATACATGAGAATTGGTTAAAGGGTTCAATTCTTACAATTGCAAGCTGCATAACATGGTCTATATGGTACATTATGCAGGTTTTGATCTCCATCTTCACTTATTATAATAACTTATGACAGAAAATAGTAGTGAATGTGTTACACAGTTGTTCCTTTAATTTAGTAGGTCAAAATCCCATTTTGGTACTCAAACTATGGAGTAAGTTTCATTTTAGTTCAAAAACTATTTTTTATTTCGTTTTGGCCCTCAAACTTTCACATTTGTTTTATTTTGGTCCGTAAAATATGATTTTGTCTAATTTATGCAATTATTTACGATCTGGATAGTTTGATAATATATAGACCATTTCTCTCTTGTTGGGGCCATGGCCACCCCAAATTTCGTATAATACATTAAGTATATGCAATATGGTCATATGTGGCCCCTGCCACAATGGTTAATGCCTCATGACAACATCAATTTGAGATGATGGGGGAGAGGGTTCGAAACCCTGATTTTTACCTAAAGTTTTACTTTGGTCCTTAATAATTTTTTGCTTTTTTTTGTCCTTAATAATTTTTTGTTTTGTTTTGGTCCTCCATAATTTTTTTGTTCTGTTTTGGTCATATTTTAATCCCAAATTTGGTATAATACATTAAGTATATGCAATATGCTCATATGTGGCCCCTGCCACAATGGTTAATGTGGGGAAATTATAGAGCGAGCGCAGCGGAAGAAAAACGTAAAATTAAAATTTTAGCACAACTCTATAATTCCCTTCCAGGATCCACTATCTGAATTTATGCTAGTAAAGAAAGAATGTATACCTCAAATCAATCGGTGGGTTTAAAAATGCGATTCTGAGAAGTCCACAGCAACGCGTGTCCTTCCTCTGCCGGTGATCCACACGAACAGTTTGGTAGACACCCAGGTGCTAGCCTCCAATCTCTTCTTCCCAAGAGATTACGGGAACCCAATCTACGAGTCTTGAATCTTCAAGAACAGTTGTTGAAGATTCTATGGAAGGTGGCGCACAAACAAACCTCACACACAACTCAAAACCCTAATCTTATTAGGGTTAGATCGACTTTCTCTCTATAGAGGGAAAAGTCGATTTTTAGTCTAACTAAAAGGGGGCTAGGTTCGGCTACTTGTGTGTGTGTGTTAGGCTTTATATAGAGTCTCATTAGGGAATCACATTCCCTAACTCGTAAAATTAAGGAAATTATTATAATGAAGAAATAGGGGTTCATAAATCTTGATTTATAATATTACACTAATATTATAATTCAAAATTAAAAGCCAATTCAAATTTAAATTTCAAGATCAAATGTTGAAACTAAATCTTGAATGCCCAATCCCCATTGGTCAAGAGGATTTGAATTCCTAATTAAAATATTAAATTAATATCTTAATTTGAAATTCAAAATGCAATCTTAAAATCCAAAATGCAAGATCAAATCTTGTCCATTGGATCAAGCCATGCGCCATCCTCAAGCCCATTTTAAAGAATTTAATAAATAAGATAACAACCCTAACTCTTAGGAGGCTATCATTATCTTATTAATATCTCTAAGAAAATGAATTAAAATATTGCCCTAATATCTTTAATTCAAATTTGAATATTGAATTCAAATTCCCTAACAATATTGAATTAAAATATTACCCTAATATGTTTAATTCAAACTTGAATCTTGAAATCAAAATCAAATCTTGAATTCAAATTCAAATCTTGATTTAAATTAACAAAAAAATTTTATTAATTAAATCATGAAGAGGCGCCACCCTCTATCTTTCTTGTTATCCAATATTAAAGAATTTAATAAATCAATAATCCCCTAACTCTTAAGAGGCTTATCCAATTTATTATTCCCTAATATTTTAAACAAGAATTCAATTGTAAATAGATTAATCAAATTAACTATTTAACAATTAATATATTTAAACTTGTCTAACAAATTTAAATATCATAAACGTATATATTATTTAAGACAAGACTTCATGTCCTAAGACATTCAACTATGTCTTAAATTGTGTCACTAAAGTAACTCACGAATTAACCCTAATTCGTGTCCCAATATGGTGTCTTGATCCTGCTCGTCTGTGACCCAGCAGGCCTCACGTGAAGTTGGCAGCAAGCCATCTCTATGACTCACAAGTCGAGAGCGGACTCTAGCAAGCCATCACGACTACCCAAAACACGTGAGTTATCGCTTTAACGCCAAAACGACTAAACCTTAGTACCACCTTGTCATAATCCCGATTGTCACACGATATTTTGGTCATGGATAAGGCACGGGAAAGTCATCCTTAATCCAAACCATAACTTTCTCGATTCCTTGAGTTAGTCCCATTTCCCTGTGTGGCCACACATTCCTTGGACAGACTTATCGAGGGTGCCCGTTAAATATCTCTCATCTTTAATGACGGACAAAATTCCATCTTAGTCAACCACATTCCTCAGCACGGTAAACAACCAAACCCGTACCTAGCCTGTATGGCTACCCTGTTACGGGCAACGTTGGACTAGGCCAAAGTTCGAGATCTACAACGCTGGAATAGTCAAGACCTCAGGTCTAAGGGCATCGTGACAGGTGTACAGGAGAGGCTAGCTCATGATTAAACCCATGCAGGACTCTCCGGGTCGGTCCAGCAATTTGTAACCCTTTACATAATTGCACCATGACTCTCGTGAAGCATCTCATGCGTGTATCTCCATACACCGAAATCATGCTGGTCTTAGTTCATTCACATTCCCACATGAATAATCGACCAGGGACAGTTTAGAATAATTATCAGATAATTAATCAAGGATTCTTATCACAGTAAACATGCTAATAATATAATAACGACATAACTTATCATCTATAAATTAATCAAAACATATGTTCAAACATATAAAATGATCGGCCCTAGGGCACAATCTCCATCAGTTAATGCCTCATGACAACATCAATTTGAGATGATGGGGGAGAGGGTTCGAAACCCAGGTCCTTCAATTTTTTTCACAATTGTATCTATTTTGCTTTGGACAACGCTTCAGAATCTTTTTGAAAAATAAGACCAAATCCTATTTTAATCCCTAATTTTTACCTAAAGTTTTACTTTGGTCCTTAATAATTTTTTGTTTTGTTTTGATCCTTAATAATTTTTTGTTTTGTTTTGGTCCTCCATAATTTTTTGTTCTTTTTTGGTCCTTAATAATTTTTTGTTTTGTTTTGGTTCTTAATAATTTTTTGTTCTGTTTTGGTCCTTAATAATTTTTTGTTCTGTTTTGGTCCTTACTAATTTTTTGTTCTGTTTTGGTCCGTAATATTTTCAAAAGAATTTATAATTGATCCTTAACTATTGAATATAGGCATATTTTTCTCGTCTCAAATCCGAACACTAGGGGACCAAAACAAAACTTTAGATAAGCATTAAGGACTAAAATAAGATTTTGGCCAGAAAAAATTTTCGGCCCCCCCTAATCAAAAAACCTGGCTCCGCCACTGCTCTTGTATGTATCATAATAAGTGAGTTGATAAAGAGATAAAAAGGTTAAATGGTTATTTTGGTCCTTAAATTATGGTGTTAGTTTCATTTTGGTCGTCAAACAAATTTTTGTTTCGTTCTAGTCCTGAAACTTTTACATTTGTTTCATTTTGATCTTCAAACTTTCACATTTGTTCTGTTTTAGTGCTCAAACTTTCATATTTGTTTCATTTCGGTCCTCACACATATAATAAGTGATTTGGCTAAGAGAGAAAGACAAATTTTCATTCTTTAAAGAAAAATCAATCATAAATTTATCTCCAATTTGTGACTAATATAAAAAATGAAGATTTTTCTTTCTCACTTTGTCAACTCGGTTATTATGACACATATGTGTGAGAAATAATCCATATCAGTTGTCTAGGTTAGAAATAATAGTAAAAACAAGATGAAATCACATTTTGGGGACCAAAAAGAAAAAAAATAGTTTGAGGACCAAAATGAAACAAAAAATAGTTTGAGGGCCAAAATAAAACTAAATCCATAGTTTGAGGACCTAAAACATCATTTAACTTAATTATGAATTTAACGTAATTTTAAATTTTGCTTAGTACTTGATGTTGGAAATTTATATTTATTATTGGTTTATTAACTAGATATCTTAATAAAATGTCCCAACTGATTGTAGTTGAATTTTTTAATTAGGACTAATGAATGCCATAATTTTATCTATTATTTTAGTCAATCTATCATCCTTAGAAGACCAAATCATTAGCTTACTAAAAAGAAAATTGATTCTTTGTACTTTGTAGTCAGTTATATATATTATTATGACAAATTATAACTGAAACTTCAGGCAGCGACTTTGAAAAGATACCCAGCTCAACTATCACTCACTACATGGATGTGCTTTGTTGGAGCAGCACAATCAGCTGTTTTCACAGTGATAGTGCAACATAAACAATCTGCCTGGGCCATTGGATTCAATATTGACCTTTGGTCCACCATATATGGAGTAAGTAAATAAATCAATCATTCTATATGAGAATTTTTTATATCATTATACTAAGATTTGGGGTTAAATACTCAAATTCGTTTTAAATGTATGCCTCTATGGTCCTAAATACTTTTATTTAGATTGATTTTTGTTCGAAACTACTGAATATGTTCATATTTCTCTCATTTTAAGTTCAAATGTATGTGATGAGTCTAGAGCTACGTGTTACTTTTAATGAGTGACACTATCAGCAAATAACAATGTCAAATCAGGTCTCGAAAATAAGCTGCTAGTTTCATGGTCAAATAAGTAAAATTAGTCAAATTTCTCTCGTTTCAAGTCTGAATATGATAAGTTTGGAGCCTAGGGTTACATCTAACGAGTCTTTTTTTCCTACCCAATTGGAAATGTCAGTAAATGAGGTCAACTCGGGCTTTAAAGTAACTTTGGGACAAAAAAGATAAAAATTCTGAAACATTGGACTCAAACCTATTTTCGTGCTCGATTTGACCTCTTTTGTTGACGGTTCCAACAAGGAAGAACAGTAACTCATTAAGAGAAACATGTATCTTTGAACTCGTCATGGCATTTGAACTTGAAACGAGATATATATAATCACCTTTGCTTGTATGACCGTGAAATAAATGGCCCACTTTCGGGACTTGATTTAACCTTGTTTCTTGACAGTCTTAACTAAATATACAGAAAAAATACTCGTCAAAAGCAACATGCAGCTCCAGACTCGTCACATTTGAACTTGAAACGAGAGAAATATAATCACATTAAGTAGTTTGGAACCAAATTGAAACTAAATGAAAAATACTTAAGACCAAAATGAAACTTGTAAAATATTGAGGGCCAAAATGAACGTTGGGGCATATATTTAGGACCAATTTGAGCATTTGACCAAAGTTTGGAGAAGAAATTCTATGTGTATCTTCGTCAAGGGAACAAAACCTAAAGTTCATCCATATTGACAAGAATCATTAATGGCAGGGAATTGTAATTTCTGGGTTGATTATATTCGTTCAACTTTGGTGCACAGAGGAAAAAGGGCCAGTTTTTGTCACCATGTTTAATCCTCTTTCTACAATACTTGTGGCAATTTTAGCATACTTCGTCTTTGGTGAGAAGCTACATTTAGGAAGGTAACAACCGACATATTTTACATTAGTAGTTTTGTATATGTCCCGATATCATCATGTTAAAATTTAATCATGTAGTTAAATTTTATATTATTATTTTATCATAATTAAAATAAATCATTAGAAATTATTTAATCTTTAATTTAATTTTAAATAATATATAATAACTGCAATTTGATCTTTAAAATATTACTGAGTTAATAACTCGGTCTTTGATTGATTGAAAAGACATAATTTAATTCTAAAAGATATATTAAAATTATATGATCTTTATGAGTTCCTAAAAGTGTAAAATGGTATACTTTTTAATCTATGTAAAAAATTAATAAGTATACTGTTATAATCTTTCAAGAATTAAACTATATATTTAAACTTTCTATGATCGAGCAACTTGTCATTTTGATAATCTTTCAAAAATTGTTAGTTTACTCTATGTAATAATACAAATATTAATAATTTATACTTTGCATAATGAAATTATAACTAAGGGGTTAGTCTATAATACAAATTTTTGCATTCATGTAATAAGTAATGTGGCATTATATCACTCATCAATATGAATATATGATATCTAATGGTATTAGACAATAGAAAGGTAACCTACTGTAAAAACTACATATTTTTTTATTAAAGATTTAAAGTCTTGCTTCAAAAAAATGTAAAATCACAAAGTTTTCTAAGGAAACAAAGTAAAATTCATATTATAAATAATTTTGGTTAAAAGTTAATTGAACATTTTAAGAGATAATTTAGTCATTATAGTATAAAATTTTATATAAAAAAATTTATATTAAAATGAACACAATAAATAGTGCAAAACATTAAACTATTATCAAATTTTGATGATTTAAAAAGAGTTTTTTTATGGATTGTAAAACTCACAATAATTTGGACTATTTGGATAAATGTATTTAAAAAATTAAAAATATGAAAATATAATTACCATAAAATTTAGAGGCTAAAATATAAATATATGACAAGTTATAGAGACATATTAAAAAAATCATCTTTTTCACATGGCATATTGTAATTGATTTGTTAGTAGTTCCATGAAATGTAATAAAGTAAGATATTGCATTATATACCAACTCATAAAGTAATCCAATCATAAATCACTGAGTAAATTAATAACTTGGTCCCTGAAATATCATCAAGTTGACAATTTGGTCCCTGAACGATTAAAATACACATTTAGGTACTGAAAAATTAAAATGATATACTTTTTAGTCCCTAAAAGATTAAAACAATATACTATTTAGTCAATAAAAAGGATTAATTAGTATACTATTTTAATCTTTCAGGGACCTGATTGTACATTTTAATCTTTTAGGAACTGAGTTGTCAGTTCGATAATCTTTCAAGGACCAAATTATTAATTTACTCTAAATCACCAAGTTATACAATATTCACATATTTATAATTTATAAGTATAACTCTAAATCACCAATCAAGTTATGCACTACTCATATATTTATATGGCCACTCAGCATGATAGGTGCAGTAATTGTGATCATTGGGTTGTACTTGTTGTTGTGGGGCAAAGAAGGTGACCAAAGTGTTCATATCAACGACACGAAAGGACAATTTCAAAGTACTTGTGAAGATCCTGAATGCTGATTATAGCCAAAGTGATATCGTAGAAGCTGACAAAGGATTTCTAATTCAAGGTGTGGAAGAAGCTTGAAAATATATAAGAATAAACATATAAATTGATCCTTAGAAGATATACGAGTTAATCAATCTCTAAAAGTCTGAGTTTACATTTTCTAGATTTTGAAATTCATAAACCAATATGTTCAAATCTTTTTATTCTTGCAAATTAGTTTCTAAAATTGGGTTTGAGGGACTAATTAGAGAGGCTACTAAGGGTGTGTTTGGGTGAGAAGTATGTAATGAAATGAGAAAATTATGTAATGAAATGGTAATGAGAAAATTATGTAATGAAATGGTAATGAAAATGGTGTTTGGATAAGTTTGAGCTGTAATGAAAAAAATTGGATGTGAAATTATGAAAATGGGTATGTAATGATTGTGGTTGGTTGAAATAATTGTATGGGTTTTTTAAAATTGTATAGGGGTAGAATTGATAATTGATAATGGAAATAGATGAAAAAAAAAAATAATATGTTGACTTTTTGGTTGTGGTGGTTATGAAATGAAATGGTAATGAAATTGTCTCGAAATTTGTGCTAGATGTGAATTTTTGTAATGAAGGTTGGAGTAGTATTATGTAATGAAATGAAAGGACCAAAATGTAAATAACATGAAAATTTTTAAAAACCTACAATTTGGTCTATGATTTTATATAAATTGAAGGAATCGGTCCTTACGAAAATGAAATATATCTCTTGACCCGTAAAAAATTGCATTCATCAACGATTGGGTTTCTATATTGCAAACTTTCCTCCAAAAAATAAATTGAAGGACCAAAATGTTATCCACGAAAAAAATGTGGGACCTATTAATCAAAACGGTTTGTCTTTTTGCGGGTAATAATATGACCGTTGATCTTCACGCATGAGCACATCGCACCATCCACTCTTCTTTCACTATCCGCCTCTCTCGTATACCTATATATATACTGGAGGAGAGATCAAAATGTAATTTGGGGACTAAATTATTAATTTAATATGAAACATTAAGGTAGATGGGTGTTGATATCCCCAAGTATTTAACGCCTCTCTCGTATACCTATATATCCGCCTCTCTCATGTAATTTCTTTCTTAAGAGACTAAATTATTAATTTAATATGAATTCAAAGAAAAATAAATAAATTGGCTCTTCAATAAAATAAGTGCAATATAAAGTCAAAATAATAAATGACATTTGAAGTCAAAATAATAAGTGGCATATGAAGTGAAATTGATCAGGTGTATATTATTGTTTAAGAAACCAGAGTCTTCATTATTCTCCCGAGATTTTCAAATGATTAAAAATCCTTTAGGAAAAATCTACAAAAATACTATTGTTAAAGCATCCCATTGTTAAATTCAAGAGCTAAAAAATGGGTATTTTAGCAATAGATTTTTCTATAGCAAAATCAAATGCTTTATCTAATTGTACATTTATAAATCCTATATCATTTATTATTTTGGTTGAAAATGAGTGCATTTCTTTATAGAAGGGAGTGTCACAAATATCTCATCAACACACGTCTCGATGACATCCGATAAAATTAGATCTAATTATCGACACACAACATTATAATATTTGAAACTTATTTAAAAATTTAAATGACATCTATATCTACTTCTATAGAAGGCTAAAAGAAGACCATATTCACAGAAACTGAATGCGTGGCCTATTTGAAACCGCTGGGATCCACGTAAGCTTCGTTGTGTGAGATTGAGCTGAAGTAGTTTTATTGGGTTGGTCCTCATGTATTTCGATGCTACGTGTCTGTGTTATAGGCAATGGCATTTGCTTGTGCTGCTGCGTTGTCAATGTTGCTATCCCAGGTCATGAAAAAAGAATAGCTGTCCATAAGCTCGGTGATCACGTGTTCTGGGGTTTCTATAGCAATGATTAGCTTCTCACCAATGGGTGTTGATATCTTCTGATACTAAACATTGCCTTAATGATTATACTCTTATCTGATTTACTAATAGCAATTTGAAATGTAATATATAATTATTTTATCATGTAAATTAATTGCTTGAATGACATTCGTCCAATGCTGCTCGGTTGATTATAGAAGCGACTTTGCGTGAGTAGTAAGTAATTATTATTTCACCTTGTCAGTTCATTTATGCAGAGAAGTTCACGCTTCTTTAAATGTTGTTGAAGGCGGGATTTTCAAATTTTCTTACCCCTCACTTACTCTATAAATAGGACCATAAGTTTCAAGTTTTGTATGTACGAATTTGGTTGTTCAGTTTATATATATATATATATATGATATCTGATTTGATATTATTGGGTTTTCTTTCAGTCGTTCTTCAATGTCTACACAGTTTGATGCCCTGCGTGCCATCTCTCCCATTCGCGAGGACTGGTCGGTAAAAGTTCGGGTGATTCGTTTATGGAGCGTCCCTCCGTATTTGAAGGACTCCAACAACGATTCGGAAGGCAGTAGCGACATGGTTCTTTGTGATCGTGATGTATGTTACAAATCACTATTTTTTGTTTGTTGTCCATCGTTGTTATATTGAGCTCCTTATATTACATATTGCTTTTTATTTCTGTGGTTTGTTTTATAGAAGGACAAGATTCAAGGTACCATCCATCCCTCTTTCATGAAAAAGTTTAAGGGTATCTTGAAAGAGGGGGGTGTATATTTTATAAGGCAGTTCACCGTTGCCAAATGTTATTCCAAGTTCAGACCCACAACTCACGTTTACAAGATAATGTTTCAATATAGTACGAGAGTGATAAAAGCAACGGAGGACACTGGCATTCACCCTCATGGTTTTGATATTGTGCCCTTTTCCTACCTTACAGACAAAGATATCGATCATAAATATTTAGTTGGTTGGTATACTTTGTTTTAGTTTTTTTTTGTTCACTTAACTGTCTGATTTTGTGTTTCATATTTTGTAATATTTTCATTTTCAGATGTCATAGGAAAGATGTCATGTATACAAGAGATGAAGAGCGTTGAATATGAAGGTTAGATGGAGAAGCGGTTACTGCTTGACATTGAAGATAAAGAGTATATTACTTTTCAATATTCCACTTTACACATACTTCATTCCGATAAATTGTTAGGACTGATTATTATGGATTGTTATCGATAATTCTAATCGTATTGGAGTATGCATGTGGGGAAAGTATGCAGAGCAGATTCAAGAATTTATGGACAAGCATAAAGAAGGTTTAGTTGTATTGCTCTTTCAATTTTGCGGTATCAAATAATTTAATGTTGCAATTACTCTATGCAACTCTGTTTTCTCTACGTGCATACTAATTAATGCCGATCTTCCTGAGTTCAAAACATTCATTGGAAATCTTTATCCAAAGTCTATGAGTAGTCCTATTGCTGCCCCTGTATTTTCTTCGAATCCGTCCACTTCTCCAGCGGGAGATTTTTTCTTTGTGAATACCCCTCTGTCAAGTGTGTCGAAACTTTTTATTGCTGCAGACAAAAGTATCCATTGTGTGGTTGGCGAAATCATCAACATTGACCCTGAGGAAGGTTATTGGTACGAATCTTGCTTCTAGTGTTCCAAGAAGATGAAACCTGATGGTAAAGGCTCCATGTGTGAGAAGTGTGAAGCTTTTTACAAGAATGGAGTTACCGGGTAAGTTATAAATTTCGAACTTATTTTGCTTCAAATATACATTTATGAAAGTTTAACATTCTTCAATTCTTTTGCTACAGGTTTAGGATACAAGTCTGTTTGGTTGATCATGAAGACTCTGTTATGCTTACCTTATGGGACAAGGAAGTGGCCAATTTCCTCGGTTTCTTTGCAGTTGAGCTTCGTACCCAAGCTGCAAAGGTAAGTGTTACGCGTCGCGATTATTGTAGATGGCGTTCACTGTCATTTTTGTTTTTAATGTTATGTGTTTTCTATTACAGAGTGAGGTCGAAGCATCTTTCGTGTATGAAAAGCTTAAAAAATTTGTTGGGAGGAAGTTTGCCTTTAAGGTGCAGGTTAAGAGTAGTTTTGGCAAATCCATGTGCCCATCATTCGTTGGACTACGTTTCACTGACAACGAGGGAATTCTGCAGCAATTGTATACTAATGTTTTTGTATGCAAATATCTTTTCTTTGTCTATTAGCTATTAAAATTTTTTTAAATTGTGTAGCAACATGCTATCTAATTCATGCATTTATTGTAAAAACGTTCGATGGCTGATAAGGAATGCTCGACGTCTCAATCTGTAAAGATTGTGTGCATGATGTTGTACCTAAGTCGATTCCTTTCAGTGATACCACAGTTTCTCCTGAACGTGTTGATACCCCGAGCGAGCTGCCAACAGTTTCCCTCTCTGATAATAGTCTGGTGCCATTATCCCATGCTGCTGAACAGAGTTATAACTCTTCTCCCAAGAGAAATATGAGCCTAGGCGAAGAAGATCATGTTGTTGCTTTAGCTGTGTTGAAGAAAATCAAGAAAGAAGAGAAGTGACTGACACATCTTGATGGTTTTTGTTTAAGTTCTTCCTATGTGATTCTGCGTTTCAGTTTCACTTTTTGTTTGCTATTCTCCATGTAAAGTTTGTGTATTGTTATTTTGTTGTTTTCTCTTTGCTGAAGTTATGGTAGGTTTTTGACTATGTAATGGAGAATTTGTTTAGCTAATATATAATATTTGTCTGGCAATGTCCAGTTGAGGATCACTTTAATATATTACGTTAATCTACAATTTAATATTTTTATCTGTTAATTTAAAAGATAAATAATGTATATCATACCCTTTTGCAAGCAAGTCGGTATATGAACAACAAATGTCTCACTAAAATACAACTAATATCTACGTGTAATATTTCCCAATTAACATTAATCTAAGTTAAGGAACACTAGATAAATGAATTATGTACTTATTTTTTTTAAAAAAATTTATGCATCATATATAATGAACGTTTGATGGATGAAGCATTGATTTTGTAAATCCGTTCACAGAACTTAAGTTCAGCTATGCAAGTTTAGTGTCTCATAATCTTTTGTATCTAATACGTTTGTTTGAATGTATTCTTATGAACCGATTACATGAATTATGTGTTCATAATTTGAATAATAAAAAGAAGACACGTAATAAGAAAGATATATATATATATATATATTATTTTATATATATGGGAGTTTCGTTGGTAAAGAGATATTAAGTTTTACATATTTATTTTATTTTGTTTCCAATATATAAAAGATGTTGATATATTTTAATTTCTGAGATGGTCATAGTCATGCCATTATTGGATAATAATGATTAATGATTATCCACAATTAATGTGGTACATTATTATATTACTGTATATAATAAGTGTGATGAAATACTCATAAGACAATTATATCTTTACTTTTTTGTCCTGATGCATTTATTTGTGGGTTGCTTCTTTTCTTACTGACATTCGAAAGTGTGGTAGTGCAACAAATTGTTTCTTCTGCATCGTCAGGCATATGCCAAAATAAAAAATTTTACGGTACTAGGTATATTTACTTTTATACAATTTGTTGTTTTGGATTAATTTACAAACAATATAACGTCAATATCAACATTTTTTATATGTTTGTTTTTCTTTGCGTGTTTATTGTTTCCTCTATGATAGACGTTATTTGATGTTTCAATCTATGGTAAATATCTTATTCTTTCAAGTGTGTTTTCTAATATATGAAAATCAAAATCGTTGATGAATCTGAATATCTTATTTTTTCAAGTGTGTCTTGCACGAATTTACATTTACCTGAATCCGTTCAGTTGGAGTGATAGTGTATTGTAACATCACGATATTTCTGTGATAATGGTGTTGTTGATTGGTTTTCCTTGCTTATCCTGCACGTTATTTTGTGAATGATGCCATTGACAGCAAATTTTTTGATTTTGTTTGTATTAAATGATGTATTTTTATTTAGTATATTGTATGATGTATGATTATAAAAGGAAGCTAAATCGTGCACTGCTCCCAATTATAAAAAAAATAAACAAATCATTATGAAAGGAAGCTAAACCGTCCACTGCTACGAATTTTTTTTAAAAAGTAAATCTCTCCTGTTTTTGAAATTTCTATATATTTTTCTTACTGTTATATTTCTGGGCATTTGACAAATGTTTTCTTATTTTGGTATGATAGACATTTATATCAAGTTGTTGATAATATTTGAGGTTTATAGCCAAAAACTCGGAGCATTAATTTAATATTGGTTCTGTCTTAGCCATGTCTGGTTCTTTTAGTATTGGAGCTGGAATACCTGATGAACTTATGGATGATATAGTTATCAAGATTCCTGCTTCTTTATTGTGGGATCGTCGAATCATTTCAATTGTTTCACCCATGCCTGATTTTCGACTTTACTATTATCCGTGATGGAAGACATGTTCCCTGTAATTCATTATTCAAGGTTGACGATGACGGGTCTCACTGTCTATGTTATTTTCAACCGCACCCGACAATGCATGCTGAAAACGTTCCTGAAATCATTGGCGTTTCTTATGGGGTTGTGGGTTTAATATATGAGATCGAACCTGAATGGAAGTTCGCTATTGTAAATCCTTCAGTACTGATGAACCTGGTTTTGGCCGTAGGGCATTACCTGGTTCGATGAGGCAACTTTGGGTCAGAAGTCACCTGCAAGTCAATGAAAGCACAGGGATGGCCCTGCGATTCACCTCCGATGCTTAAGTCAGTAAATAGCTTGAGAGCAATAATATGTGTAAATAGCAATAGTGCGTACCTTTTTCCAGTGTTTTGGGCTTCCCTTTTATACTGGTTGAGGATAATCTGATAGGTTCCAGATTTGGCTCCATATCTGATTGTGATCCTAACCAATTCTGCTGACGTGGCGCAGGTGTTCAGGGAAACCTCAACTGATCGTGATCTTAACTGATTTGGCAGTTAAGATTATGCTAGAGGCGTATATAATGAGAGATACGTGTGTTCTCTAACTTCTTCAACTCCTAATTGATGTGGAGACGTTCCCTTGTACGTCTTCCTTGTCGACGCCTAGGTGTTGGCGTTCTTTCCTGATATGTAATTATTCGGCGTCCGTGATGGTTGATTCCCTTACTGGTCTTTGGGCGCCGATGATCCATGTCTCTTGACCTTTAAGGCTGTTGGACTGATTATGGCGTTCTTGGATGGTATGGGCCCATTCGGCGTCCTTGATCAAGTAATCTCCCCAAATGGGCCTTAACCGCCATTAGTCCGCATCCTTAGAGCCTCCAATTTATTAGGCCTATTATCAAGTACGATTCTAAAGGATTAGATTGGGAAATATGTCCCTCGCCTGAGTTTGATTTTAATATATTTTATAGTGACTCTGTTTGTAGTAACGGTTATGTTTTTTGGATCTCTACAGCAGCTGGCAATCCTGATGGCAGAGGTGGTTTTCTTATGAGATACTATCCAAGAACCATGGTTTTCTCACGTTTTGAGACCTATATATTTGGCCAAAGTGCAAATTTGGTCCTATAACTTTGCTCCAATTCCCAAATCAGTCCTATAACTTTTTTTGTCTCAAATTTGGTCCTGTAACTTTGCTCCGGTTCCCAAATCAGTCTTATAACTTTTTTTGTCTCGAATTTGGTCATATATCTTTGCTCTAGGTCCCAAATCAGTCCTATATCTTTTTTTGTCTCAGTTTTGGTCCCATATGTTTTGAAAACTTCCCACCGTTAGTCCTCCGTCTATTTTAAATTATAGTTTAGTCCTGAAAACTTCAAGTCCCTTTTACTTTAGNCTTCTCTTGCCCTTTGTCTTTCTCTCTATTCATTCATTCACTCCTTTTCGGCTCTCCCTATCGCCTCTAGCTGTACACAATACACATATTCCATTCCTCACACCTCTCTCTTTCTCCTTCTTCTTCTTCTTCTTCTTCTGCACTCTTCTTTCTTTCTCTGTTTCCCTTCTTATATATTATTACACATACACAGAAAATATAGAGAGAGAGAGAAAAAGAGAATACCCACAACAGAAGAAAGAAACCCTTTTGTTCTTCAACTTCAAAAAAATAAAAAAAATGGGAGGGTTTCGGTTTCAGTTTCAGTTTCATCTGGGTCTTCACTTCTTCTTCTTGTTCTGCTCTATTCTGTTTATTCTTGTTTCTGCCTCATCTAGAAATCTCCCCATCATATCCTTTGATGAAGGCTACACACCCTTGTTTGGTGACTCTAATTTAGTCATCCATAGGGATGGCAAATCGGTCCATCTCACTCTAGATGAGCGAACAGGTCCTTTTTTTTTTTTTAATTTTTTCTTTGTTTTGTTAATAAGACCCATATATGAGGGCTCTCTCTTTTTCTGGTTCTTTATTTTCTGCATTAAAAGTTTCAATTTTTTTCTTTAAATCCTTACTGGGTTTGTTCTTTCTCTGTGTTCTTCTGGTTTTCAGGGTCTGGGTTTGTCTCTCATGATCTTTACCTTCACGGCTATTTCAGTGCTTCGATTAAACTTCCTTCTGACTACACTGCTGGAGTTGTGGTTGCCTTTTATGTGAGTAATCGGTTCAAACTTCTAATAATAAATATCCCATAAATGTTCATCTTTTCTTTCTTTTGTTTTTTTGGATGATTACTTTTTTAATCAGTGAATTTCTTTACTGTATTTCCACCATACTAAACTCACTGAGATAACATATCATCTCCCGTATGAATTTCCTTCCTTTCTTAAAACCGTTTTCTTTCTTTCTATTTAAAGATGATCCAACAAATCTCACGATTTTACAGACACATCAGGTGAAATTCTTTTTAAAAAGGGCTAATCATGTATTGATTGTTTTTTTTTGGTGTAGATGTCAAACAGTGACATGTATGAGAAGAACCACGATGAGATAGACTTTGAGTTTCTGGGAGATATAAGAGGGAAAAATTGGAGGATTCAGACTAATGTTTATGGGAATGGAAGCACTAGCATTGGCAGAGAGGAAAGATATAATCTCTGGTTCGATCCATCAGAGGATTTCCATCACTACAGTATTCTCTGGACAGATTCCCAGATCATGTAAGCATCACCATCATCATCATCAATTACTCACAAAACCCCACTTACCATATTTGGTTTCTGTCTTAGTTTCTATTGCAAATTTATTTGTCATGGTTAAAAGTTAAAAGTAAAAGAAAAAAAAAACAAATTTTTTTATTTAATCAATCCCTTTGCATGCAACCTGCCCTAATTGATTTATTAGGGTTTTCTTTTTTTCTTGTATGTTGTGTTGTTGCTTCAGCCTACATACATACATATATATATATACACACCTTGTTTGGTCCAAAACCCAGGCTGTTTTATTTTGTCTGGTTGTTTGTAATAGGATATCTGTGTATAGATGATGGTATGATGCTTTTGGTTACTTTTGTTAGAATACTATTAAAGTCCTAATAATGCTTACTTGTTTGAGTTACTTCTGATTGACCCACAAGCTGGTCAGTCACATGACATTCTTGGTTCTTGTGGGATGTTTTCTTTTCTTTTTTTGTCTTCCTGGGTTGATGAATCACTTGTCTGTCATGTTATGTTTCAATTCGGATTCCCGTTTGTATTTCAGTGTGCAGTGTATCATATAACATTTTTTAGGTGGAAAAAGAAAAATCTTCCAAGTTGAGTTTTATTATTTGGATTTGGAGATACTGGAGAGAAAGAGAGTGAAAGTATTGAATGAAATTATCAGGTTGTCAATTTTTTAAGTGTTTTTTGTTTTTGGTTTTTGGGTTGTAGATTTTATGTGGATAATGTTCCTATCAGAGAAGTTAAGAGAACAGAATCAATGGGAGGTGATTTCCCTTCAAAGCCAATGACTTTAATTGCAACAATATGGGATGGATCTGATTGGGCTACCAATGGAGGCAAATACAGAGTGAACTACAAGTACGCTCCTTATGTCGCCGATTTCTCTAACCTCGTCCTCCACGGCTGCACGGTCGATCCCATCGAGCACACGACGACCCGGTGTGACTCGTCCAAAGAAGTTCTTTCGGGTGGTGTCACTCCGGCTCAAAGGATCAAGATGGAGAACATCAGGAAGAAGCACATGACATACTCTTACTGCTATGACAGAAGGAGATACAAAGTCCCTCCACCCGAGTGTGTGATCACTCCTCAAGAAGACGAGAGGCTTAAGAAATTCGACCCGGTCACGTTTGGCAATGGCCGGCGTGGCCACCATGGAAAACGACACCGCCATCAGAACACAGAGGCTATTGCTGCTGCTGCTTAATAAGATGTTTGAATTCCTCAAAACCATATGGATGATGATGATGATGATGTTCCTTCTTCCCCATCTTATTTTATTTTTTCTTCTTTGAAATTTTCTTTTGGTGTATAGAGAGAGAGAGAGAGAGAGGAATAGAATTTGCTGGATATGATGATAGTTTTGATATGCATATGGGATGGTCCTTGGTGGTGGTGATAGTGATGGTGATGGTGGTGGGTATGTGTATAGTTCCATACCTGTAAGGTTGTCTCATTGATGATATGATATGATTTGAGTCTTATGTTTTACAAAATTGAATCTTTGTGATGATTTCTGTACTTAGACACACACCTCAGGGTTCCAATAAATTATTTACCATTTGGGCTTTTTATTTTGTATTGTTTTTATTTTCATCAATGCTTCTTCATTCTGCAGCTATTTATGCACTACTATCACCTTTGCACTATTGCTTCCCTTTATTCTAGTACAAAATTTACACCTTTGCACTATGCCAATTTCTAGTCACATTCATCTTTCACATGCTTGTATATATGTAGACCAAAGTCTCAAATTGGTCACTTATACATGGGGTGAATTTCAAATTAGTTCTTTCTCTTTTATTTGTTTTAGATTAATCTTACATGTTTTTATATTATTTCAAATTAATTTACAAAATATTAGATGTGGTTTTATCTCTATCATTTTAAATTTAAATAAGAAGAATTCAAAGTTACGAGTATTTTGAGACCATCCATAGACGAGGTTAATTCAAGTTCTAAAAATGAATACCTCGTTTTACATTTAAACAAGTGGAGTTCGTTATTTCTCTTTTGTTTCATTTTTCTTGTTCCAATTTTAAACAATATAGAAATGTATAGAATCAATTTAAAACAAATAAAAGATAAAGAGATCAATTTAAAATCTACCTGGACCAAGTTAAGACTTTAGCCTCTATATATATATATATATGTAGGTTCATCATGCTTGTTTGCTCCTCTTACTATGTCAATTTCTTTTTGGATTAATGTTACTTAACAAAAGGAGGAGATAACTTAAATTGGTGGAATAAACCAAGAATTCTGATGCAGGGAGGCAACAAAGTCAAGAAGGAATTATAGAGATAAGTTTTAACACTTGAATTTGTTGAAGTCAATCAAGATTTTTTTTTTTCTAGTAGGGTTTGTTGAATAATAATCCAAATTTACCCAATAACCCAATATTTTATTATATTACTGGAGTGACCCACTTATTATTTATAGTTTGGGGCACAATTTTGAATCAAAATTGGAATCAAACTGACCTGAATATGACAAAATCTGCAGTAGCGGTGCCGCTGCCACTGGTTAATACAGACATGGATGAACAATATATAATAGACAGGGTAAATTAATAATTTGGTCTATAAAAGATCATTGAACTAATAATTTGATCTCTAAATGATTAAAATACACAATTTAGTTTCTAAAAAATTAAAATAATATTCATTAGTCATTTTCATAGACTAAACCTTTTTAATCTTTTAGAGATTACTTTTTTTTTTCTTAATTTTTTAAAAACTAAATTGTGTATTTCAATCTTTTAAGGAATGAATTGTCAATTTGATGATCTTTTAAAGATCAAATTATTAATTTACTATCTTTCCCTCTGTATATTTTATTTGTGTTATATATTAATATTATGAGTGTTTTTGTCATGTGGTGTGAAGAAGATGAAGTTGAGAATTTGAAAAGTGGCAGTTGGGATTTCAATGGACACAAAACAACATATTAATTTTTAGTGGAGTTGTAGAAGTTGTTGACCTAGCTTAAGTGCAATTTTGGTCCCCTAATTTTCACAAAGGTCTCAATTTGGTCCCTTAACTTTTTTTGTTGCAATTTTGGTCCCCTAACTTTTGCAAAGGTCTCAATTTGGTCCCCTAACTTTTTTTGTTGCAATTTTGGTCCCCTAACTTTC
>QANZ01025510.1:36600-73230 GCA_003254925.1 Chamaecrista fasciculata | reverse complement strand
CGAAAGTTAAGGGACCAAAATTGCAACAAAAAAATTTAGGGGACCAAATTGAGACCTTTGCGAAAGTTAAGGGACCAAAATTGCAACAAAAAAAGTTAGGGGACCAAATTGAGACCTTTGCAAAAGTTAGGGGACCAAAATTGCACTTAAGCCTATCTTGTTTCAGAGTCTTTGTTCCTAGGAGAAGCCAAATAGTCATAGGTGCTTTATTTTTTTTATTGTCCTTTACAATTATTTTAATTTTTA
Source organism: Chamaecrista fasciculata (assembly GCA_003254925.1). Lineage (NCBI taxonomy): Eukaryota > Viridiplantae > Streptophyta > Magnoliopsida > Fabales > Fabaceae > Chamaecrista > Chamaecrista fasciculata. The sequence goes on along the minus strand of QANZ01025510.1, from coordinate 72,984 downwards.
GGAGGCAGTTAATGTAAGATCTAATAAATTAATAATTTTATGAAAAAATTCATAATTTTAATCTCAAAAGGAAAAAATTATAAAATTAATTTTAAAAATACAATTATGGTTAACCAGATTTTTGAGATATTAATTGAGATTGAGTTATTAATCTGATTGTTTTTTATATATAAGTTAAGCTTATATTTTGTACAAATTAAATTAATCAAATTGATTGTAGTTGAATTTTGTAATTTTGTTTTTGAACATTAAATTTAGAAAAAAATTCATTTTGTTAAAAGACTAAAAATTTATAATTTATTTAAAGATTTCACTTTTATGCATTTTCTAGGTCTAATTTTAAAATTTATTTTTAACGACATTTTAATTTTAGACAAAAGTACTATTGATACCCCTAAAGTATGCGTCATTTTTAGTTGTACCTCCAGAATTTTTTTGGGCCAATTGTACTTCCAAAGTATGAGACCAGTTTCAGTTATACCCCCAAAATTTTTTAAACAATTATACCACATATTTTTAACATTTGAGCTAATTGTATCTCAAAATATCCTCTAATTTGGGGTACAATTGATAAAAAAAAAAGATAGGAGATACAATTGACACCAGAAAGAAAAGATTGGAGGTATAATTGACTCAAAAACTTTGAGAGTATAACTGAAACTGACCCATACTGTCGAGATACAATTAAAAAAAAAAAATACTTTGGAGGTACTACTAAAAATGATCACAACATTGGAGGTACAATAGTACTTTTGCCTTAATTTTAAATTTACAAATTAAAATTTGCTAGATGACAAGGTTAACGGCTTTGAAAATGTCATTTCATCCTCAATTTGATGAAACATGGCATATCATTAAGTGTTTAAGGATAATATTAGTGCAAATTAGTGCTTTTAAAAGCAGTTTTGGAAAAGCAATAGCACTATTTGTTAAAAGATTATCCAAATGCTTTGCTTGTAAAGCAAGAGTTTCATTTAAGCTTTAACTTATCAGGACGCTTACAAACATTAACTTATTCGGAAATAAATGTACATCAATACCAAAAACAGTAATGGTTTTAAGTTTTGACATGAGAGAATCAATTGTCAATAAAATTGTAACTTCTATACCTAGATTCAAAAATTGTATTTATTTTTTTGGGCTTGTCTCGGTTTAATGCAAGTTTATTCAGGCCAAAAAAAAAAAATTGTATTTAGTATTTACTTGGTTGATATTTGATATTCTAATTTATATATCTCTTGTTAATAAAATCAACTTATTGTTCAAGAATGAAAGTAGAAAACAGATTTAAATTTTGGGTAAATTAAAAATCAGGTACGTGTGGTATGCTCGATTCTCACATTCGTGTTGTGAGGTTTTTTCAGTTTCACTTAAAGACTTAAGCTTCTTGCTGTTAAGCAGTTAGGGTACTAGTGGTTCTATTCTGTCAATTTTAATAGAAAATGCTAACATGGCGCAATCTTAGTCATCAGTTTCTAATGTATCTCAGCGGTTGATTTCTGTTGTATCTTAGTTGTTGATTTGTCTTGCATCTTAGCCGTCGGTTTTCACTAAGGTTAAAATCTCATTTTTGGTCCTCAAGCAATGGAGTAAGTTTCATTTTGGTCATAAAAACTATTTTTAGTTTCATTTATATCCTCAAACTTTCACATTTTTTTTTTCATTTTGGTCTTCGAAATGTGATTTTATTAGAATTTTCATCATTGTTCTTAGTCATAAATTAGAGATTAAAATCAACCACAATTAATAAATGAGTTAAATAAAAAATTTGATTTTTTTTAAAATAAAGTGGCCTAGTTTGGCCTGGACTGACTTGGGTCTCAGTTCCAGCCAAAATTCAACCCTGTGATCACCACTATATTTGGAGAGAAATAACGACAACATCATATGAAATTACATTTTTTGGGACCAAAAACGGAATAAATGGAAAAGTTTAAGGATCAAAATAAAACAAAAAATAGTTTTAGGACCAAAATGAGACTTATCTGACAGTTTGTGAACCAAAATTTAATTTTTCCTGAGTTACCTGAGCGTCACAAGTCAGTATTTTTTGTTAAAATTGAATAAGCAAAACCACAAGTATCTTAATTGTTTAACTACGTGAAGTTCAGGTCTCTAAGTGAAATTGAAAAAATACACAACACTAATGCAAAAATCGGGCATACCACGGGAATCTAATTTATAATTTACCCATAATTTTTAACTGATTTTTCTTTAGAAAAAAAATAGTATTTTGTGTATAAATTATAATATCAGTCTTGTTTATAAACTCAAAAAAAAAAAAGTTACAGCAGAGGTTTTTACAAATGATTGAAAAAGGTATATTTTTTTACAAAAAATAAAAAAAATTAGGTATCCCTTATTCAAAGACTGCATTAATATTTTAGTACTTAGATTATATGAAAGAGTTTATTTTAATCTCTGGTTTATTTTGCATTGCTTGATATAGATTTTGAATACTTATGAATATCATTGTTATTATACAACTTAATCTTTATAAAGACCCAATTATATCAAATTATGAATTTGTAAGAATTAAATTAATTATTACAAAAATTTAAAAAAAAAACTTGTAAAGTGTAATCTATGGATGGACAATTTATTCTTTATTGAAATCTCATGATAAATTAGCCTAACTTACTCTACAAATAAATGAATAATGATGCATATAAGCTATTTATGTATATAAAAAGGAAATTGCCTCATAAAGCAATGCATGCATGGTTATATCTTTAATTAGATTAATTATTTCTAAAGCATATGCTTGATTTAGCTGTAGCCAAACATCCTTTTAAAAAGAAAAATAAACAATATAATATTCTGACATCAAACATCCAATTAGGGGGAACCATTAGTCAGAATAATGGTGGGTCTAAAAGCCATTAATTGGGATGTAACCTGCAATTTGGGGAAAATGATCACAAGAATCAATCCCATTTTGACTTTTTTGCTATCAACTAATCAACATGTGAAATAATCAAATCCCACTTTAATCTCTCACCACATAAATTTTAAGATTTTAAAGGCCTAATTTTAGAACAAAGGGTCAGATGTATTAAAAATTTATAGAATAGTAAACAAACGATGGAACCTGTTCGATTCCTTTTCTTAAAAATAATTTCTTATTTTTAAAACAAAAAGTCTTAAAAACATATTTAATATTTTTTTTTAAAATTTAAAACATGAAATATTATTCTTAAAATTTTAAAAATAAAAAAAATATATTATGAGATGTTCTAAATTTTAAAATAATTCAAAGAAATAATTTTTTTTAAATGTTAATCAAACATACTTAGTTTTTTTAAAAGAAAATTAAAGAAATTTTAAATAAAAATTCTATTATTTTTAAAATTTTCTAAAATTTATTTATTTTTGGTCTTTTTGGACCATTTGAGAAACACTAAACACTACTTCACAAGATTAGTCCAAGTTGTGAATGATTGAGAAGATAATTAGCAATTCCACATTTAGATCTCTCTCTCTCTCTCTAACATTAGAGGTCATTTTATAAAGAGTTTAAACCAATGTTGTCAGGATTGAACTGTTCAATGACTCGAACAAGTGTTCGGTTCATGGTTTGATCAGTTTAACTGGTAAAACCATTGGTCGAACCAGATGATGCAATAAATAGTAAATATTAATTTTTTATTATATATAAAATATAAACATCATATACACACAATTAAAATTAATAATTCAAAATTTCTATTTTTTTTGTTAAATTGAAATAGAGTACGTTACAAGAATAATACAAAGACATAAAATAAACACAACATAGCACATATATAGCTCGATAGATTTTTAAATGTAATAAATTTTATGCAAATCAGACAATTTTTTTATAAAATAAAATAAATTAAGTGAATTTTAGATATGTTTGCATTAAATTTTTTTATTTAAAAGTAAAAAATGTGAAATTATAAAAACAAATTGGTGGGCGATTGGACCATCGGTTCAGCGGTTGGACCGTCGATTCACCGGTTCTGTCTGGTTAAAACCGGTCTAACTGCTACTTTGGTTTTTAGGTTGAACTAACTTGTTATAGTAGTTGGTTGATCTTAAACCTTGTGTATTTCTCTTTCGAGTAAACTAGCAATTTGGTCCCTGAATTATGCAGGCGCTGACAGTTTGGTCCTTGGATTTTGGAAATTGTACAACACGGTCCCTAAATCATGCTAACATTGAGCAAATTGGTCCTTCTGCCACCCAGGCGTTACAAAAAATCCTATGTGGCACGGTCGGAGGCTAACGTGGGTCATTAAGTGCTGATGTGACACNATCCTATGTGGCACGTTAAGTGCTATGTCAGACCTGACAAAACACAAAAAAAATAGCCTGTCACATATGAAATTCTCGCCACATAAGCATGAAGAATAAAAAAAGGCCTAACTTGCAATTCAGTCCCTGGCTTTTATTTTATTAAATCAGAAATTAAAAAAAAAACATTTTGGTCCTAAACCCTAAAACCCCAAACCTATAAATACTAAACCCTAAACCCTAAATCCTAAAATCCTAAATTGATTTCACACCATAATTAAAAAAAATGCAGAACATGAACCCTAAATTGATTTCATCTCCATCTCCATCTTCTACAAAAAAACTCCTACTTCTTCTTCTTCTTCTTTCAAGAATGTGCTGCGAAGTTTCCATTTTTCACCACGTGAGAACGACATAAAGATTTTTCCACGCATCCGTATGACTTTATAACATTTAGATTCGTCTCTACCCAGGAATGGTGTGATTATTTCCTGATATTTTATTTTCATTTATAACTTTGGCAACTACTACTAAGCAATTAATTTTCATGTGTGGACTATTTAGTTGGACTAGCTAGAGTTCATTTTTTTTTTCTTTGATAAAAAGAGCAATTCATTCAAGACAAGAAAAGAAACATTGTTAGTCCTTAAGCAGCCAACTACGAGTCTTGTTACAGATTCTCTTAAGACTGAAACCCAAAAGAACAAAGAGAAAAAAACTAGAAATAAAAGCAAGATAGTAAGAGGAAGGATTTAGCTTCCTTCCATGGTTCCCCAAAGCATCAACAGGTATGTTTGGAAGATATGCTTCAATTGTTTCCAATAGGAACCTGGAATTTGAAATCAAAGTACAGTAAGGACTAGCTAGAGTTTACTATGCCATAATTACACAAGTCAAGGAATCTGATATTGGCATTATAGCTTTAGTTTACTCTCCAGAACAATACTAGAATTCTTGCAGTGGATCAAATGCCTCTGTCTTTAACCAAGATTTCTTTTTCCCACTTAGATGTATTATTAGTATAACCATTTTTCTTATGCGACTCTACCAACTTTTGTAGGCTCTATCTGTAAAGCAGCTATTGTTCTTAAAATCATTGTTTTTTTCACGTGATGTTAGTATATGAATATGATTTAGATATTTACCTATATTTGCTCCTCCGCAAAGAGGATTTTCATCTCTTTCTTATATTCAAAATACAAGTTGAATATTTGGGCTTTCTGCTCCTCATTGCAATCCTTCTGCTCGTCATTGCAATTGTGCTCAGCCTCCGACTCAGTGAAGAGGGTTTTCATTTCCTTCTTATATTCGAAATATAATCCGAATAGTTTAGACTTCTCGTTCCGCTCCTCATCGGGATCGTGCTCAATCTCCAGCTGCGGCTCCAGCTCCAACTCCGGCTCCGACTCGTGATGGAGTTCCTCAAAAAGATTATCCCCGCAATAAACGCGATATTGAAAAAAACATATTCAAACTTTTCCCAACCGAGTTTCTCTTCAACAACAGAGATCTTTTCATTTAGCCATTCAAATATTATAGTAAGAAATTAGAATCGTCAAGTTTGATACAAAACATTGTTAATGGAGGTAATAGAAACAAAGGAAGACAAAGAATTAGAAAGAGAGTAAGAAGTGAATAGGAGAAGAAGACAATTTTAGTGATGCCATTGTCATCATAGTATGTTAACCTCCGATTCCATGTTATGAAAATAAGAAAATAGAAATCAAATGATAGAATTTGATATCGATTGAATAGTAATGGATACAATTACAAGAGAAATACTATATATATATATCAATGCTCAGGGACTAAACTATAATTGAGAGAAGAAACCAACAAGTAACTAAATGGTGACCTTTTGGCCAAAAAAAAAAAACTAAATGGTGACTTGTAACCAAGTGTATACTATCAATACTGACCAAATGGCACGAAGGCTAAGCGACACTTTGCCTCAAAGCTTCATGCTACGCGACACTATTGTTAAGTTTCAGAGTATATTGCAGCTTGGCCACCTTTTGTTTTCCTTCCTACAATTAGATCCCTCTTTTGAATTATATACCACTCCTTTAATTTCAAATTTAATTTTAGCCCCTTTAATTTTATTAAAGTGTTTCCCTTTTACTTTCTATATATTTTTTTTATCACGATTCCTACTTTATAATTATACTTTGTTTCCCTCATTAGTTTTTAATTTGTAATTTAGTCCTTAAAGTATTTAGTTTCTATCTATAGATTAATTTCTCGCCAAAATTAATTTTAAGACTTCAATACCTAATTTAGAATTGTTTGTTTTATTCTAATTTTTATTTCTTTAAATGTACCTTGCTAATAATTTATTATTCAAAGTGAAAATTTGACCTTATATCTTTTGTTGAGTTCCCAATTTGGTATTGTATCATTTTTTGTTGTATTTTTGATCTCATATCTTTGCAAAAGATCTCAATTTGGTCCAATATTATTTTTGGTCTCATATCTTTTGGCCAAGTTTTATAATTGGACTCATATCTTTGCAAAATGATCAATCCTTAGTTGATCCTTTTATAATGATATAAGGCCACTTCTACACCTGACCTGAAGATATAGGACCAATTCTACAATTGACTCATTTATATGGAACCAAATTTGTAACAAAAAAATATAAGACTAAATTGAGAGCTGACTTAAAGATATGAGACTAAAAGTGCAACAAAAAAATATGAGACTAAATTGGAAACTAAGCAAAAGATATAGAGCCAAATTAGTACTTTGACCTAACTTGTNTTTAATTACACTTTAATCCCAAAAGTTTATGATCTTTATCAAAATAGTCCTTAGAACCTCAAAAGACAAATGAGCATCTATGATTTATCAAAAAATCCCTATATTCAACTACAATTTTCATTCAAGTACACTACAAACAAATCAAAACCCCCAAATTTTTCCAAAATCAAGCCCCACAAATAAAAAAAAAAAAAGAAATAAGTTGGCATTATTATTTAAAAATAAAAAAAAAGTTTGTGTGTTGTCAAATAGGTCCCTGGCTTCAAATTTTATCCCATTATTTTCAATTCCCCCTCTTTTTCATCATCTTCATTCATTTTAATCCCAAATCCTCAAAATAAAATTTTAAAGTGTCCCAAAACTCTTTCAAACATTTCAATTTAGTCCTTAAAAATATTAAAAACCCTAAAACCCTAAAACTCTTACAAACATTCCAATTTAGTCCTTAAAAGTATTAAAAACCCTAAAACCCTAAACCCCAAAACCCAAAACTCTAAAACCCTAAATTCTAAAACCCCAAACCCTAAAATCCAAAAACCTAAAATTTTAAACCCTAAAATCCTAAAAACCTAAATCCTAAACGCTAAAATCCTAAACCCTAAAACCCTAAACCCTAAACCCTAAACCCCTTAAAAAAAACTCTCTTGCAATTTGATCCCTGTGTCCTCAAATTTATTAAAGCAGAATTAAAAAAACATTTTGGTCCTAAACACTAATTTCATCATCATCTTCATCTGCACCTTCATCATCTTCATCATCATCAGACGTTGTGCGGCTTCTGCAAAATCCCAATCTGAATTCGACGACGGAGTCGTTGTCTCCTCTGGCGTCGTCTCCTTAATGCATATGCAAAATGACGAGCATGAAATTAACTTTACCTAACCAGCTAACCAGATCCGACGATAATGTTGTTGATAAGAATGAAGATCAGCTTCACAAAGAAACCCACAAATCCCATCACTACGAAGCCAATCGCTGTGCGTACAACAACCTTGGAGAACTCTATAAGCATAATCATTCTGAAAACTACAAAGCTGGATTAGGATAAATCTAACCTTGGAGTTCACAATTGAAGGGCAGTCTCCGGTAGTCGTTGGTCGTCGGATCCTGCCGATAGAGGAAGCGCAGGGGGCTCCCTGCGATCCTGGTCCATCCCCCGTGAAGAACTTGATACCTGCAAGAAGGATTCACAGGGGGAGGCCCCTGTGAATCCACTCCGAAGCTCAAGTTAGAGAGAGTGGGAGATGGGAGTAAGAATTCTGGAAAGATTCATTACTTACCTTGTTTAAGGTGTATGAGTGTGTATATGTAGAAGGAGAAAGTACAGTGTGGTAGGTGGTTGATGTTGACCTGTGCCTGTGGAGTCAGGCAAGTAAACCCGAGATCTGGGGGATTGTGCCCAAGAAGATCTGAGAAGATATGTATGGTGGGCCCGTGACAGCTAAGAGGTGGGAGGGGACCCTGCCAGTCTGCTCCTGGCGACGGGTCTGAGTGGGAGGGGACCTTGAGGGCAAAAGGGGGTATATCACATTCGATAAATTAACGAAACCCCAAATCCGAGTATTAACGAAACCCCAAATCCGAGTGGCAGCGCTTTACGAGTCGAACACTGTCCTTGGAGAATTCTCTGAGTGGATCGAAGACGGAATCAATGGCATCCATTATCTCTCTTTTCTCTCTTTTGTTCAGACTTCAGATCGAGGATGATGAAATCGATACTTGTGATATTTTTTTAATGAAATCTTCATCTTCCCAAATCCTCATTATTCTCGATTTTGATTTCGTTTTTATTTTGGCTGTGATTTGGATTCAATTCGTTTTCACTTTGATTTAGTTTTGGCTTTGATTTGCTGTGAGGATGAGGGGGAACGATGATGAAAACAGGGGAGGAAGAGGAAGTGGAAGAGGACGGCGGAGCAAGAGAGAGAGAGAGAGAGGATGAGGATGATGATGATCTTCAATTTGGGGTTTATTTCAATTTAGTCCCTAAAAGATTCTTAGATTAAGGATTTAGGGTTTTAATTGTACAACTCATACTTTTGTAAGGTTTTAGGGTTTAGGGTTTAGGGTTTAGGGCTTGGGGTTTAGGGTTTTAGGAATTTTAATATTTTTAAGGACTAAATTGAAATGTTTGAAAGAGTTTTGGGACACTTTAAAATTTTATTTTGAGGATATGGGATTAAAATGAATGAAGATGATGAAAAAGAGGGGGAATTGAAAATAATGGGATAAAATTTGAAGCCAGGGACCTATTTGACAACACAAACTTTTTTTTTTTTTTTTNTAGTAAAAGGAAAGGACTTAAACGCATAAGAGAAGACTTGTTGGGAGATTTTAGACATTTTAACGTACATTTGCCGTTAAATCCTAACAGAAAAAAACCTCAGGGGACCAAATCGCTAACGGAGCAAACCCCGGGGTACCACAATGCAAAAATTTTACTTTCAGGGTACCGAAAGGGAACCGCCCCTAACCATAGGGTACCAAATTTCAATTTATCCTTAAGTTATCAAGAAGCACGTGGAATCCAGAATTGAAATCAAGATCTAGCTCACTCACTCACTCACTCACTCACTCACTCACCTGCCTCCGAATCTCATCGTCGTTTGCTTTCGTAATCGACGATCTCAGAATCGATGACGGACCTCGAGAGCTGGACGATGGAGTGTCCGATGGAATTGATCCAATCCTCCTTCTCCTTCTCGAAATCGACGATGAAGTACATCGTTTCGATGCGTGTGGAGAGCTTGAAGGCGTACTGTTTGTTGAGCACGTCCTCTGCGCCTTTTAGTGTGAGGCAAAAGGCCATAGGGATGACACCGCGAGGCCTAGGGGTGCGCATGACGGTGGATTCCTTGAACCAGAAAAGCTTGCCTTGTTTGAGCACAGACCACAGTCGTCGCCATGTCTTGATGTATTCGCCCTGTTTGGTGAGCCGTTCTACGCGTTCGGGGTTCGACCAGAACTCCACGCCGCCGTAATTGTTGGGCTTCGCCTTCGAGCCCGCCACAGGCTATCCATCAGAGTACTCAATACTCACTTGAGTTTTGGGAGTTTAGGGTTCTCCCTAGAGGCTGCCTTTTGATCATTCATTAGGTTTAATGTTGGAATAAAAAGAGTTGAAGTGTGGCAAGTGAGAGGCAGGTGGAATATTCTGTTAAAATTTGACAGAAAAATAATTGAGGGTACCAATGTGTTAACTGTCAAAACCTCAGGGTACCAAAGTGTCAAGTTTCAAACCACAGGGTACCAAAGTGAAATGGGTCAAACCACGGGGTACCAAAGTGTAATTTACCCTTAAATTTAATAGATATAACACCAAGCTTAAGGGTGTGTTTGGTAAGTTGTGATATCTTATACCCACTATTTTATGTACTATGATGTCTTAGATTTTTAGGGTCTGATTGGTTGTCCTGTTTCCTATTTCCATTTTCACTGAAAACAGGAAATATGACTGAAAATGTGTTTTGTACAGTTTTTTTGAAAATGTTTTCTGGAAACATTTCCTGAAACAGGCTGAAAACAGGAAACGTCAAAAAGATGTTTCCATTATTTCCAAAAACAAACTTATGATATTTTGCAACATTACACAAAAGTAAACTATTTAATCATGTTAATATCATCATTTAGTTATAATCAAACTTAAAAACATATGAAAATTAGCGTTATTCAAGTTAACATAATTTAAATATGAATGAAAACGATTTTTTGACTTTATAAAACAAACATATTTCTTAAATATTGAAAATTTTAAAATGAAAATAGAATTCTAGAAATAGAAACAGAAAATGAAAACAGGAAACATTTTCTTAAACCAATCAGGCCCTTAATGTTTAATAGTGATATGATATTTTCATACGTTGATATCCAAAATAGTACCCTATTATCATATCACAACAAAAATGATGTAATTTGATAACAACACAAAAACTATATGATCTCATATCACAGAGTTTGGAAGTATCATTTTTTAAAGAAAGTTTCAATTTTACCTTTTTGTTTTAAAAAATTACAATTTGGTCTTTAAATTTATATTGAGTCAACTAATTAGCCCTTAAATAATCAAAATATATGACTCAACAATCTCTAAATTGATGCAATTGTTAATGATTTGATCATTGATTCAAATTCAAAGGACCAAAAAATAGAGGCAAAAGTACTAATTTCGTCCCCAAACTTTACACCAACTGTCAATTTTGTTCCCAATCTTTTTGTCAATTTCGTCCCCAATGTTTTACATTTTGGTCATAATAGAGGCAAAAGTACTAATTTCGTCCCCTAAAATTGACAAAAATGTAAAACATTGGGGACGAGATTGAAGGTAAAAGAAGATTGGGGATGAAATTGACAATTGGTGTAAAGTATGGGGATGAAATTAATACTTTTGCCAAAAATAAAATTCAATACAAGTTTAGGAGCAGAAAATTATTAATTTAGTATAAATTCAGGGACTAAAAAGATATAAAATCAGTTCAAATTCATATTAAAATTATTATTTATTATATTATTATGATTTAATTATTTATCACTATTATAAACTAATATTTTTTTAATATACAAATGTAAATGAATATGGGTAAATATGAAAGTTTAAAGAAGATTGATGTTTTTCAATAGAGAATATTCAGCTTCCTTCCATGGTTCGCCAAAGCATCGGCAGGTCTGTCTGGTCGATATGCTTCGACTGTTTCCAATAGGAACTTGGAATTTGAAATCAAAGTACAGTAAGGACTAGCTATAGTTTACTATGCCATAATTATACAAGTCAAAGAATCTGATATTGACATTATAGCTTTAGTTTACTCTCAAGAACAATACTAGAATTGATGGAGTGGATCAAATGCCTCAGACTTCAACCGAGATTTCTTTTTCCCACTTAGATGTATTGTTAGTATAACCATTTTTCTTATGCGACTCTACCAACTTTTGTAGGCTATATCTGTAAAGCAACTATTGTTCTTAAAGTCATTGTTTTTTTCACGTGATGTTAATATATGAATATGATTTAGATATTTACCTATATTTGCTCCTCTGCAAAGAGGCTTTTCATCTCTTTCTTATATTCGAAATACAAGTTGAATATTTGGACTTTTTGCTCCTCATTGCAATCCTTCTGCTCCTCATTGCAATCGTGCTCAGCGTTCGACTCAGTGAAGAGGGTTTTCATTTCCTTCTCATATTCGAAATATAATCCGAATAGTTTAGACTTCTCGTTCCGCTCCTCATCGGGATCGTGCTCAATCTCCAGCTGCGGCTCCAGCTCCAACTCCGGCTCCGACTCTGGCTCCGGCTCGTGATTGAGTTCCTCAAAAAGATTATCCCTGCGGATAAATGAGATATTGAGAAAAACATATTCAAACTTTTCTCGACTGAGTTCCTCTTCAACAACAGAGATCTTTTCATTTAGCCATTCATTTACAATCCTAAAAGTCTTTTCATTCCTACCCCTGATGGCCAGCTCCTCGTCGTGATTATCCTGTAAATCAAGAGAGTAGGTAAAATTATTTATGATAGAAGTAATAGTAAGAATAACATATCACTTAGGTAAATAATTAGCTTGAAACCTTAAAACACTAGCAATTTGCTTAAAATGATTAAAAAAAAGAAACAGGGCTGATGACTAAAACTCTAAAGTGACAACCCTTCAAAACCCAAAATTTACAGCATACCTAAAACATTGTTTCATGCAAGAAAACATGAAAACCAAAATAAAAAAGTACTTCAAAGTATTGTTTATTAAGATGATTATTTTGAGTTTATTAAGATGAGTCTATCAATGAGTTTCACTGCAATAAAAACAAGCAGCAGTTCACTTTCTCTCAAGGAAATGGATTATGGCAAACTGTATTTTGATGATTAAGGAAAATTTACAATGACCAAACAATGAACACTTTTAGTGAGTGTACGTGATAATTTTGATCCCAACTATCGCATGAAAATACCAAAGCCAAACTATATTTTGCAAGCCATGTTACAATAAAATGACCAAAATCATAGTTTGTTCTCCACAAACAAGTGGAAAGGACTTAATCTTTTTAACTTTTTGACAAAATTAAAGAAGTGAACAATAAGCAGGGTAAGCTGAAATCTCTGACACACACTTAAATGATGCCTGTCATAAGTTAAGACAATTACCTTTGGAATCTTGGGTAGTCTTCTGCTTTCATTGCTTTCCACAATGTTCTTTACTTTAGATAAAAAGCCATCAAATTCAGGGTTCTTCAGATCAAAAAAGGATAGAAAATTTTCAACCCATATCTCTAATAACCCTGAGTTCTCAATATCATTGTCTCTTTTAACCAGCAACCTATCCTTTATCAGTTGAAGGATTACGCTAGTTCCTTTTTTCTTCTTCTTCTTCTTCTTCCTACCGTCGCTGCCACCATCCCTTTTTTCTTTGCCAGCGATCGAGATCGTTTCATTCCAATTCTCTCCTTGTTTCGACTAATTCTCTCCTCTTTGTTCAAGAAATCAGCGATTTGAATTTGGAAGGGAGGGTTTTTCTGTGTTGGGTTAATATTTGGAAGGCGAATAAGGAATTGAATAAGGCGAATAAGGCTAATTGAAGAAGGCGACAAATAATTTTGACGAGAGGAAGGGTTTGGAAGTGGCTGTGAAGAAATTTTTGAGGGAAATTGGGGTTTTTTTTAGGGGTTAGGGTTTAGGCTTTTAGGGTTTAGAGATTAGGGTTTAAGGTTTTAGGGTTTTACAGACCAAAATGTTTTTTTTAATTTATGATTTAATAAAATAAAAGCCAGGGACTGAAATGTAAGTCTGCATTTTTTTTTATTGTTTATGCTTATGTGGCGCAATTTACACACGTGACAGGCTATTTTTTTTGTGTTTAACCGGTATTGACGTGGCAGTTAATGTGCCACGTCAGCACTTAATGGCCCACGTCAGCTTCCATCCGTGCCACATAGGATTTTTTGTAACGCCTAGGTGATGGAAGTACAAATTTGCAGCGAGTTAGCATAATTCAGGGATCGGGTTTTACAATTTTAAAAATCCAAGGATCAAACTGACAGCACCTGTAAAATTCAAGGACCAAAATACTAATTTATTCTTTCTCTTTCATTCTTTTGACAGTAGGGACTTAGACCCTCTGAAAGAAGATAAGTGTTCTCAATTTGTGACAGAAAAAAAGTTAAAATTCAATAGACCTTTGACTTTCTCGTAATTTTCTCCCTGAGATTTTTTTTATGTTTGCTATAAAATTTTAATTATAAACTTAATTTATGTTTTCTTTTATGATAAATCATATCAAAATGTGTATTTAATATTTTTTTCTTATCATAATTGATCATGCATAAATTTTTTTTTGTCAAATGTCATATGTTTGTTGAAAAATTTTATTATAAAAATATAAGAAATATCATCTAAATTTAGCCTTATTTTGAAATTTATGTGTAAAGCTTTCTCCTGTATAATAAATTTAGTAGACTATAAGGCACGTATCTAGAGTCCTAAATATAATAATAATAAGATTTTATTTGTAGCCGAAGAGAAGAAAATAAGAATTATTAGAATATTGTTTATAGATGAGTTCTTAAAAAATTACATTATTAAAATATGAGATAGCTTCTTAGAAACTAAATTGTTTCAATTTCTAATTTTGTCAATGAGTCCTTATTAGCTCTATTTTATTTATGTATGTTTTTAAACTTGAAATAATTTAATATTAACATATACCTTTGCATACACACCAAGTCCAATATTGTTAATTTCTGAAACACTAGAACGTTCATAATTTTTTTTTTGGCCTGAAGAACGTTTTTCATGTTTGCTGGCAAGCATGGAGGAAAAATTGGTGAACATGAGAAGATAACTTTGTACATAGAAAACCAACGTCAAACAATTATTGGTACGTTTGTAGTTGGTAGTTGGTACAAGTCCCCACCCACTTGCATTAAACTTATTAGAGAAGGCACTAAAAATATATCAAAATCTCTATTCTTTTCTCTCTTTTAGAAACAAATAAACTTGGTTTAAAGCTTGACACTAGAAAGAGCAAGGGTAGTAGGGGTGAGCATCTTGACCCGCGAGCCTGCAAAAATCAACCCAACCCGCAGTCACAGGCTGGGTTGGGTTGGGTTCGCGGGTTGGGTTGGGTTCAAAATTCTCAACCCGCACACTTGCGGGTTGGAGGTTTATGAACCCAACCCAACCCGCGAACCCGCAAATGTAACACCCCAATTGTTGAAGAATGACCTTTTTGATAGATAATAGAGTTTGAGAGGCATAAAATAATTATGGAAGTATAATTTACAAGGAGACTTTGGAAGGATATAACTAATGAATGGTAAAATAGGTGGAAAAAGAGGTAAAAGTATGAAAGAGAATCTGCCAGGGACTAAACTGAAAAGTAAAGAAGTGAAAGAAGTGTTCGTAAGTTACGTTAAAAATAATTATGAGAATGAAACAAAGGTATGGGAGTGTTGTAGACAAAATGAGGAATACAAGGGTGGAGGAGATGAGTAGTTTTAAGGGTCTTAATGTGATGTTTCAAAGAACAAAGGGGGTAGGAGCCTAGAAATTAGAAAGTTTTGGGGGCAGAAGTATAGTTTTACCCTAAAGTTGATTAAAATCCCAAATATTGGGCAGGAAGCGGACAGTTCACGCAGCAAAACGAAATTGAGAAAGAAGGAAGAAGTTGGTGCGAGCAAAGCGGCGATTTGGGAGAGAGCAAAGGGGGAAGTGAAATAGAAGCTTGAAATCTTGTATTTTTGGATGTGAATCTTGCATTGGAGGACCAAAACCCTCCCAAAGGTAGGGTTCCTAACTTTCTTTCCTCATCATAAACCCCATTTCTCTCAATTTCTTGTTAGGTTTTGATGAATTAGGGTTGAGATGTGTATTTTTTTTTTTCTGAATTGGAACTTGAATGCGTAGAATCAAGTTTAGATTATGGTGATGAGTGTGATAGCGAATTGTCCCTATAAGTTCTTGTGTTTGAGTTGTAAACCTTGTATTTTTAATGAAAACCCAACTTATGTAACTTGCATGTTGTAGGAACTCACAAAATGCTTTGAAAAACTTGTTTGTAAGCTGAAATGGAGTTGTTTTGGGATGAATTTTGGCTGCTCTGTTTTGCAGAATTTTTCTGCAAAATTTTGTGCAAAAGCCCAGAATTTTGGAGAAAAACTCAGTTTGGTCCTTTATTCTTTTTCCATGAAAGTGAAGCTGTTTTTGGAGTTTTTAGTAGTTTTAAATGTTGCTGAAAGTTGTATTCTTGAAGTTAAGAATGTATTTTATGAACTTGAATTAATATTGGATGATTTTTAGTAAATTTAAGTGATGTAAATATTAAACTAGAAGGCCACTAATTAATGGTAAGATGAAAATGAACAAGCTAGATAGTGTACTTGACAACTTGAGTGTGAAATGATAGATGAGACTTGAATATTATAAATGTGTATGAATTGTCATGATTGCTTGGGGGTAGGAACCCTCCCCGTGTTGATTGGTTCCGCGGGTAATGGCCACGGTGGATTCCGTGGTTGGCTTGAGGTGGATTCCTCAGCTGACAGGCTATTTGGTTTGTGCGCACACCAGGAGACTTTCCGGAAGCCTAGGTCATGGTGACCGATGTTTGATCATGACACTACTTGATTGTGAACCGGCCATACCTTAGGGTATCACGGGTGTCGGGTGACGCGCGGTCACAGCCGGTTATGGTTATAAATTGTGATTATATATTGTTGCATTGTGGAAAGCATGATAACTGTTCATAGTTGGTACTTTACATATGCCTAATCTCATACTTGATAAGTATTGTTGAAATCTGTGTTTGTGCGAGGATTGTTGTTAATTAAATAGAAAGTTTGATAACCCTACTGAGAATGTTATTCTCACTCACTTCCACCATTTCAGAACCTTTTGTGCAGGAACAAGCTGGTGTCTGCTCAAGTTGTGGTGGTAATCCACCTACAGGAGACCCTCACCATACTACTTGATTGGGCCTGTATTTAGATGTAAACTTTGTTTGTGTGTTGTTTATGTTTTATGTGCTAGGCCCTGTGTGGCTTTTGGGGAGGTAGAGCCTCTTGTATTTTGTTGTTGTAGCGGAGGCGAAGCCTCTAGATAATTATTCTGTTAGGCAGACTTGAGACCTATCATGTTTCCAACCTTGTTTTTCTTAGTTACTTGTTATAACTCAGGGCCTATAATACGTTGTTTATGTTTAATTCTGGTATGTCATGCTCTATTTCCGCTTAGGATGTTACAGCAAATATATATTTTTATAATTAATTACTAATATATATATGATATATTATAGAGTAAACTAACAATTCGATCCCTGAAAGATCACTGAGCTAACAACTTGCGAGAGTATCATCAACGAAAGAGGACGGGAAATGAATTGTCAGCCAGAGGACATAATTTGAAGCCAGGATAAAGCTCGAAGGGAAAGGTCACCGCGTCCTCGGGTCAGGGTGTTTGTACACGTTGTGGGAAGAACCATGGGAATGGACCTTGCTCCACTTTCCAACCGATATGTTTTAGTTGTAAAAAACCGGGACACATAGCTAAAGATTGTAGATCAACCGTACAGAATCCTAGACCTGGGGCGCCACGCCCACAAGTACAAGGTAGAGTGTTCGCAATCGGAGACAGAGGAGCAGAACAGGCTCAAGATACCTTCCAGGGGGATGGTGAGATTCTCGAACATGCAGTATCTATACTCTTTGATTCGGGAGCATCCCACTCTTTTATATCCCAAGATTGTTGTGAAAAATTGTGTCTATTTGTTCAGTGTGTTCCTTATGATTTGCATGTGTCTACCCTAGTAGGAAATACCAGTATGCTAACTTATGTGTGCAATGCATGTCCCATCTGTATAAATTCATGTCGGTATACCGTGGATCTTGTATGCTTACCCATGGATCATGCTGATGTAATCTTGGGTATGGATTGGCTGTCCAAGAACTTCTGCATGCTGAACTGCACAGAGGGTATGGTAGAATGTTCGGGTACAACTTCAAACGAAGGAGTGAGGGATGGAACTTTACAACGGGTGGTATTGTTGGGGAACTTGGAGGTTGACGGTCTACCTAGATTGGAAGACATTGCAGTAGTAAGGGAGTACCTGGACATATTTCCTGAAGAGATTACTTGCTTACCCCCTGAAAGGGAAGTCGAGTTCTCCATTGAATTAGTTCCGGGTACAGGACCAATTTCAATTTCCCCCTACAGGATGGCCCCGACAGAATTAAAAGAATTGAAGGCCCAGTTAGATGACTTGTTGTCTAAAGGATTCATTAGGCCAAGTGCATCTCCCTGGGGAGCACCTGTATTGTTCGTTAAGAAGAAGGATGGAAGCCTACGAATGCGTATCGATTACCGACAGCTCAATAAAGTGACGATTAAGAACAAGTACCCACTTCCTCGGATTGACGATTTACTCGATCAACTTCGTGGAGCTACAGTCTTTTCGAAGATTGACTTGAGATCTGGTTACCACCAGATTCGAGTGAAAGTCGAAGACGTTTCCAAGACCGCGTTCAGGACGAGGTACGTACACTATGAGTTTTTGGTCATGCCTTTTGGGTTGACCAATGCACCTGCCATCTTTATGGACTACATGAACCGGATCTTTAGACCTTATTTGGATCGGTTTGTGGTGGTGTTCATAGATGACATCTTGGTATACTCAGAAACCCCGAAATTACATGAAGAACATCTTCGCACACTGATGGATGTTTTGAGAGAGAAAAAGCTTTATGCTAAATTCGAGAAGTGTGAATTTTGGCTACATGAAGTGAAATTCTTGGGTCATGTGATTAATAGGGAAGGAGTGGCAGTAGATTCCAGCAAGACAGAGGCAGTAGCCCGCTGGGAAAGACCCGGGACAGTCACAGAGATACGAAGCTTTTTGGGGCTAGCCGGTTACTATAGGAGGTTTATTCTAAGATACTCTCAGATCGCTCTACCTCTAACTCGACTCACTCGAAAGGAGACACCTTTTGTGTGGAGTCCTGAGTGTGAAACCAGCTTTCAGACATTGAAGGAGAAACTAACCTCAGCTCCAGTGTTGACAATACCGGAACCGATGGAGTCGTATGAGGTCTATACCGATGCATCTCAAAAGGGTTTGGGAGCTGTATTAATGCAGAAAGGAAGGGTGATAGCGTATGGCTCCAGGCAGTTGAGACCACACGAGGAGAATTACCCAACACATGACCTTGAACTAGCGGCGGTGGTGTACGCCTTAAAGATTTGGAGACACTATCTTTTTGGGGCCAAGTTTGAAGTGTTCAGTGATCACAAAAGTTTGAAATATCTTTTTGACCAAAGGGAGTTAAACATGAGGCAACGTAGGTGGGTCGAATTTCTCAAAGACTACTCGTATGAGTTACAATATCACCCAGGGAAGGCGAATGTGGTGGCAAATGCGTTGAGCAGGAAATCATTACAAGTGTCATTCATGATCGTCAAAGAATTGAGATTGATCGATGACTTTCGAGATTTGAGTTTGAATGCAGTAAGGAAGTCAGGTAGACTAGTGATGGGAGAACTTCGGGTGGTGAATGCTCTAAGGGACCAAATCCGGAAGGCACAACTTGATGATGTGGAGATGAAAAAGTTGAAACCGAGTTGGAACTTGGAAGAGGCACCTGATGGAGTACTAATGTTTGGGAAACGAGTTGTCGTACCCAACAATGGGGAATTGAAGGAGAAAATTTTGACGGAAGCTCACAAGAGTCGATATTCAATACACCTTGGTACCACCAAGATGTATCAAGATTTGAAGAGACATTATTGGTGGCCAGGGATGAAGACTGACATCGCTGTGTTTGTAAAGAGGTGTTTGACCTGTCAAAAAGTAAAAGTGGAGCATCAGAAACCTTCATGGACTTTGCAACCGTTGGAGATTCCGGAATGGAAATGGGACGCGATCACGATGGATTTCATGGTTGGTTTACCTAGAACTTCATCGGGATACGACTCGATATGGGTGGTAGTCGATCGATTAACCAAATCGGCCCACTTCTTACCCATTAAGATTTTACATCCCTTGGACAGACTAGCTCGAGTTTACATCAAGGAGATAGTAAGATTGCACGGTGTACCGTCAAGCATTGTCTCTGATCGTGATCCTCGGTTTACTTCAAGGTTTTGGGGTGCCCTTCAAGAGGCCTTAGTGACGCAGTTGAGATTTAGTACAGCTTACCACCCCCAAACGGATGGTCAGTCATAACGAACCATCCAGATCCTAGAGGACATGTTACGGGCGTGCATCTTAGAGCAACAAGGGTGTTGGGACCAGTACCTACCTTTGGTGGAGTTTGCTTACAATAACAGCTTTCACTCCAACATTAGAATGGCTCCATTTGAGGCTTTGTATGGCCGAAAATGTAGGACTCCATTGTGTTGGACAGAAGTGGGTGAGGGTAAAATATTGGGACCTGAAATTGTACAGGAAACCACAGATCAAATCCGAATGATCCAAGACAGACTATGGGTAGCACAGGAGAGACAAACCCAATATGCTAATCGAAGAAGAAGGGATCTAGAATTCATTGAGGGAGAACATGTGTTCTTGAGGATTACTCCTACCACGGGAGTAGGCAGAATCGTGAGGCCTAAGAAATTGAGCGCACGATACATTGGACCATTTCAGATTTTACAAAGGGTTGGACCCGTTGCCTACCGTCTAGCCTTAACTCTTGATTTGTCGCACCTTCACGATGTTTTTCACGTATCACAACTTCGTCAATATGTACTAGATCCCGCACACATATTCACTTACAGTCCTGTGCACCTAGAAGAGAATTTGACTATCCAGCTCGAACCGGTAGAGATTCTTGAAGCTAGTGTTAAAGAGCTCAGAAGCAAGAGAATTCCTTTGGTGAAGGTTCTTTGGAAGGATTCGTCAATGGAAGAGGCGACCTGGGAACGGGAGGATGCAATGCGAACGCATTACCCGGCTTTATTCGAGGTATGTGCAATTTCGAGGGCAAAATTTTCTTTTAGAGGGGGAGAATGTAACACCCCAATTGTTGAAGAAGGACTTTTTTGATAGATAATAGAGTTTGAGAGGAATAAAATAATTATGGAAGTATAATTTACAAGGAGACTTTGGAAGGATATAACTAATGAATGGTAAAATAGGTGGAAAAAGAGGTAAAGTAGGAAAGAGAATCTGCCAGCGACTAAACTGAAAAGTAAAGAAGTGAAAGAAGTGTTCGTAAGTTACGTTAAAAATAATTATGAGGATGAAACAAAGGTATGGGAGTATTGTAGACAAAATGAGGAATACAATGGTGGAGGAGTTGAGTAGTTTTAAGGGTCTTAATGTGATGTTTCAAAGAACAAAGGGGGTAGGAGCCTAGAAATTAGAAAGTTTGGGGGGCAGAAGTATAGTTTTACCCTAAAGTTGATTAAAATCCCAAATATTGGGCAGGAAGCGGACAGTTCACGTAGCAAAACGAAATTGAGAAAGAAGGAAGAAGTTGGTGCGAGCAAAGCGGCGATTTGGGAGAGAGCAAAGTGGGAAGTGAAATAGAAGCTTGAAATCTTGCATTTTTGGGTGTGAATCTTGCATTGGAGGACCAAAACCCTCCCAAAGGTAGGGTTCCTAACTTTCTTTCCTCATCACAAACCCCATTTCTCTCAATTTCTTGTTAGGTTTTGATGAATTAGGGTTGAGATGTGTATTTTTTTTTTTTCTGAAATGGAACTTGAATGCGTAGAATCAAGTTTAGAATATGGTGATGAGTGTGATAGCGAATTGTCCCTATAAGTTCTTGTGTTTGAGTTGTAAACCTTGTATTTTTCATGAAAACCCAACTTATGTAACTTGCATGTTGTAGGAACTCACAAAATGCTTTGAAAAACTTGTTTGTAAGCTAAAATGGAGTTGTTTTGGGATGAATTTTGGCTGCTCTGTTTTGCAGAATTTTTCTGCAAAATTCTGTGCAAAAGCCCAGAATTTTGGAGAAAAATTCAGTTTGGTCCTTTATTCTTTTTCCATGAAAGTGAAGCTGTTTTTGGAGTTTTTAGTAGTTCTAAATGTTGCTGAAAGTTGTATTCTTGAAGTTAAGAATGTATTTTATGAACTTGAATTAATATTGGATGATTTTTAGTAAATTTAAGTGATGTAAATATTAAACTAGAAGGCCACTAATTAATGGTAAGATGAAAATGAACAAGCTAGATAGTGTACTTGACAACTTGAGTGTGAAATGATAGATGAGACTTGAATATTATAAATGTGTATGAATTGTCATGATTGCTTGGGGGTAGGAACCCTCCCCGTGTTGATTGGTTCCGCGGGTAATGGCCACGGTGGATTCCGTGGTTGGCTTGAGGTGGATTCCTCAGGTGACAGGCTATTTGGTTTGTGCGCACACTAGGAGACGTTCCGGAAGCCTAGGTCATGGTGACCGATGTTTGATCATGACACTACTTGATTGTGAACCGGCCATACCTTAGGGTATCACGGGTGTCGGGTGACGCACGGTCACAGCCGGTTATGGTTATAAATTGTTATTGTATATTGTTGCATTGTGGAAAGCATGATAACTGTTTATAGTTGGTCTTTAGATATGCCTAATCTCATACTTGATAAGTATTGTTGAAATCTGTGTTTGTGCGAGGATTGTTGTTAATTAAATAGTAAGTTTGATAACCTTACTGAGAATGTTATTCTCACTCCCTTCCATCATTTCAGAACTTTTTGTGCAGGAACAAGCTGGTGTCTGCTCAAGTTGTGGTGGTAACCCACCTACTGGAGACCCTCACCATACTACTTGATTGGGTCTGTATTTAGATGTAAACTTTGTTTGTGTGTTGTTTATGTTTTATGTTCTAGGCCCTGTGTGGCTATTGGGGAGGCAGAGCCTCTTGTATTTTGTTGTTGTAGCGGAGGCGGAGCCTCTAGATAATTATTCTGTTAGGCAGACTTGAGACCTATCATGTTTCCAACCTTGTTTTTCTTAGTTACTTGTTATAACTCATGGCCTGTAATACGTTGTTTATGTTTAATTATGGTATGTCATGCTCTATTTTCGCTTAGGATGTTACAGAAAATATATATTTTTATAATTAATTACTAATATATATATGATATATTATAGAGTAAACTAACAATTCGATCCCTGAAAGATCACTGAGCTAACAACTTGGTCCTTGAAATATTGAAATGTATAATTTAGTCCGTGAAAGATCAAAATGATATGCTAATTAGTCCTTTTTATGGACTAAATAGTATACCGTTTTAATCTTTCAAGGTCTAAAACATATACTATTTTAATTTTTCAGGGATTAAATTGTATATTTCAATCTTTCAGCGACTAAATTGTTAGTTTACTCTATATTATATATGATGCACTCTGCCTAAGAAGTTGGAAAAAAAATGTATTATTTTGTTGTTAAAAACAAAAAAAAAAAGATTCAACCCGCGGGTTCAACCCAACCCAACCCGCAGTTTTGCGGGTTGGGTTGGTTCGGGTTGAATTTAAAAAAATGCAAAACCCAACCCAACCCAACCCGCAGATTGATGTGCGGGTTGGGTTGGGATTTTCTCTCAGCCCGCCCCAACCCAGCCCGCGCTCACCCCTAAAGGCTAGGGATGAGTGGATAACAATTCTTTAGGGTATTTAAGGTACTTGTCCATATCCGTCCAATAAAATTATCCGGTATCCGACGGATATCGGATATTAGGTAGGTTATGAAGCACGGACACGGACACAGGACACGACACGGACACAGACACACCGACACGCCAAATTTTTAAAATTACACGACACAACATATATTTATATATAAAAATAATTAAAAACTCATAAATTTTAATAAAAATTTTAAAAATTATAATATATATTCAAATATATGTCATATATTTCATTATTTTCGATTGTTTGAAATATTAAAGTCACAAAAATTTAATTATATATTCTGAAACATGAATATGTGTCGTGTGGGTGTCGTACGAGTGTCGGACACGGACAGGTGTCTGACACGGCGACACGTCCTCCAAATGAAGTGTCCATGCTTCATAGCAAGTAAGATACGGATAATGAAAATTAAATATTTTTTGTATATTGGGCGGATACACATATTACCGTCGGATACTCTATATCCATTTGAAATGAACCAATAGTTAGGATACCCGATATCCGATATCCTATTACTTATTTAATTTTAATATTTTACATTCAATTTAATATCTTATATATAATTATTTAAGCTTATTTAATTTTATTTTTATATTTTTTTATATATAATCATTTTTTTAGTTACTTTATATTTAATTGTTTTATTTTAAAAAAGAAATTAAAAAAAATCATAATTTCATTTATTTATTTTAGTTAGTGGGTATTGGATATATATCGGGTACCCGATATATCAAATTTATAAAATAGGATACCCTATCCTATATTTATAATTTTTTTCGGAGATTTAGGGTACCTGTCGAATACCAGATATCGGATAGGATACAAATAGAATACGAATATTGGATAGGGTGAACGAATACGAATATGGATAGTGACAAAATCACCCGATACCCTACCCGTTGCCATCCCTAAGCAAGGGAGAGTTAGAATTTTTGAAATGTTGATTTTCTTTATGTGATTTCCAAGTATATTTTAATATATATATATATATATATATTTTAAATGTAATGGAAGACTAAAATGTGTTTGAACTTGGAAGGGCTCATAGTAAGTCTATGATGGTAGAGACCCTACCAGGTCCAATGCCTTTTTAGCCCAACAACTATCAAATTGGGTCTTGTTCTAATAGACATGGTCCATTAGTCACATGGGTCACCTTTAGGGATTATTAAAATAATCTAACATTCTTCCACTAGGCCCATGTTACGATTTGAAGATTCAACCAATTTAATTGCGCACTATAAATCAAATCTATCAAGTCATCCTTACTTTGATTGAAAAAATCGGATCATCGCGATCACAAGTTAATAGTTACTTGATTGACTCACAACAACTTTAATTTGACAACACTTTAATTATGAACATTTATTGTTGTCTCACAAATATTACTGTATACAATTGTAATGTGAATAACAATAATGCAATATACAACTTTAATTGAATTCATAAGTGTCATAACTAATGTTGTCAAGATTGAGATCTTACTCAAGATCAGAAGGGACATAAAATAGGCCGGATCGTAAAATCGGATCAAATATTGTAAAATTCTATGATTTTTTTTAAAAAAATATTATATAAATAATATAAATAAAATTAGTAATATATATAGATATATAAATAAATGATCATAAATTTATTCTACAACATGTATTAAGATCCTTATTATGCCATCATAAATTTATAGTCTTATCATATAATTAACTATAAAAATGTCAAGAAGTTCATTATAAATTGAGTCTTAAGCTAATAAACAAAACAATTTCATGAACCGAAGTATCCAACAAGATAACAATCAACATAAACAAACATAAATAACAAATTACCAATCTAGACTTCAAAAAATGCAGCATTTTTGACCTCCCCAAAAAAATATGGATATCTCCAAAAATGCAATTTTAGACTTAATTTCTTTTTTTTTAGAAAACGATCTTAACGAACTTATTAGCAGTGTTGTCAAGTTACGATCTTACCAGACATTTTCTTGTAAAATCGGATGCAGGATCGTTTTTGAGCAAGATCGAGGTAGGATCGCTATTTTGCTCGTAAGATTGTTCTAATCGTTTTAATTGTTTTTTAAGTCTAACACTGCATTTTTGGAGGTCCAAAATATTGCATGTTTTGGAAGTCTAGATTAGTATTTTGTTATTTATGTTTATTTATGTTGGTTGTTAGGATCATAGTAATCAAGATCGAGATCTTATATCGTAAGATCGTGTAAGATCGAGATCTTGATAAGGTCCACATTGTCAAATTGCGCACAGGATCGGAGATGATTGAGATCGTAGTGGGATCGCCATTTTTTGGGTAGGATCATAGGATCGCAAGATCCTGAAGATCTTGATCATTTTTTGAATTTTATTAGCATTTTGTCATTTTTTTTTACAGAAAACATACTATTTGGTCCATGAATTTACACCAAGTCAACTAATCAATCCCTGAATAATCAAAATACACGATTTGATCCTTGAAGTATTTCAATTATCAACTATTTGGTCCCTAAATTTAAACTAATTTTATACTTTTTGGTCCCTGAATTTATACTAAATTTATACTATTTGGTCCCTGAATTTTAATTAACTTTATACTTTTTGGTCCCTAAATTTGTACTAAATTTATAATGTTTGGTCCCTAAATTTGACCCAATGACCAAATAATAGGGATTTTTTTTAATATTACTAAAAAACTAATGTTATTACATATATATTATTTTTTTTAAAATAAACTAGGATCTTCCGATTCGATCTATCCTGTGCCCCTTCCGATCCTTAGCAAGATTCCGATCTTGATTACCTTGGTTATGATACTTTGGTTTATGAAATTGTTTTATTTGTTAGCTTAAGACTCTATTTATGATGAACTTCTTGACATCTTTATAGTTAATTATATGATAAGACTATAAATTTATGATATTGGATAAGGATCTTAATATATGTTGTAGAATAAATTTATTAACATTTATTTATATATACTGAAAATTTTATTTATATTATTTGTATAATATTTTAAAAAATTCATAGGATCTTACAATCCTCGATCCGATTTTACAATTCGATCTATCTTATGCCTCTTTTGATCTTGAGTAAGATCTCGATTTTAACAACACTGCTTGTTAGAGATCTTAACGATCTTAGGTGTAAGATAGCGATCCTGAACCGATCTTACCCAAAATCGATCCTATGCACGATCTTACAAGAAAATAGCCTGCGAGATCTTAAGATTGTACGACCTTACGATTTAACTACCGATCTTGCCAACATTGGTCATAATCGTACAAGCCAAATAACTTTATACATGTACATGTTTGAATATCATACTAACAAGGACTTATCCATAATTCCGATTCTTTCAATATGGCCAATAAATGTTTTGGGCGGTAATCTTTTCGTTAGCGGATCCGCTATCATTAGATCAGTACCAATATGCTCTATTGACACCTTTTGATTTTGCACCTACTCTTTAACAGAAAAGTATTTCAAATCCATGTGCTTAACACCCTTAGAATACCTATCATTCCTGGAAAAGAAAACAACTAAATTATCAAAATAGATTCTCAATGGTCTAGCTATACTGTCGACAATACTTAGCCTTAACATAAAATCCCGCAACCACAATGCATGAACAGTGGCCTCAAAATATGCCACAAATTCAACTTTCATAGTGGAAGTAGCAATGACAGATTGCTTTCCACTTTTCCATAATACAACTCCTCCAACCAGTAAAAACATATAACTAAATGTAGATTTTCTTGAATCTACGCAACCTCCATAATCTGAATCCGAGTAGCTTACCAGCTCAAGATGGTCTGACTTCCTATATGTGAGTAAATGATCCTTTGTGCCTTGTAAATATATTAGTATTTTCTTTGCAACTTTCCAATGGTCTATTCTATGATTACTTTGATATTGACCTAACATTCCAACAACAAAACTAATATCTAGCCGAGTACATGTTTGAATATACATTAAACTCTAAACTACAGATGAATATGGAATAGACTCCATTGCCTTTCGTTCCAAATCATTCTAAGGACATTGTTTTTCACTAAATTTGTCCCATTTTTGAATTGGAACTATCCCTGCAGAGCAATTTTTCATCCTAAATCTCTCTAATACTTTGTTAATATATCATTTCTGAGACAATCCTAACATTTCTTGTGATCTATTATTGAATATTTCTATTCCTATCACATAAGATTCCTCACCCATATCTTTCATTTCAAAATTATTAGAGTGAAATTTCTTTACATCATGTAACAAGCCAACATCATTAGCAACAAGAAGAATATCATCAACATATAGAACCAATATGATAAACTTGTTCCCACCGACCTTCATGTATATACACCAATCAACAATGTTTTCTACAAAACCATATGACACAATGGTATTATTGAACTTTAGATACCACTGTCGGGAAGCTTGTTTTAGTCCATATATTGACTTATTTAATTTATACACTAACCTTTCATTACTTGGGGTCACAAAACCTTATGGTTGGCCATATAAACTTCCTCTTATAAGTCACCATTAAGAAAGACGGTCTTTACATCCATTTGGTGAAGCTCTAGATCATAATGAGCCACCAAAGCCATAACAATTATTAAAGAATCCTTATTCGAAATTGGAGAAAAGGTTTCTTTATAGTCAATGCCATAATTTTGAGTAAAACCTTTGGCAACAAATCTAGCCTTATATATTTCAATGTTGCCCTTAGAGTCTTGTTTGGTCTGGAAGACCCATTTGCAACTCACTTGTTTTGAACCTTCAAGCAACACAACTAAATCCCAGACTTTTTTGTCATCCGCTGATTTTAAATCTTCTTTCATAACATTGAACCACTTTTTAGAATTTCTACATTCCATGACTTCTTTGATTTATATTGGATCTTCATCAATACTTAAGTCACATTCATGCTCAAGTGAATAAACAACATAATCACGTGAAGTAGCTGGTCTTTTCTCCCTTGTAGACCTTGGTACTGCTATTTCTTGTGGTATCTCTTGCACAATTACCAATTTCTCATTTGTGACTTGTTCATTTATAGTCAACTTATCATTAATATGATCATCTAGTGGATTTGTGACATTAGTTTGTTGGTTTGTTATGTTGTTAGACCGTGATACAACAAGAGGAACANACTCTGGGAGTGGATCCGTGGAACTCGCCCCGTACAACCATCAGTTTTGAAACTCTGAGGTATAACACTAACCAAAGTTTTAAATTCTACTAGCGGATCCGTTCGGGAATCATAGGACCTAGGCGTTTTTTTAATTATTTTATTTTTGCTTCCGCTGCCCTTGGCGCCTAGGATTCCCAACAACAACAAGAGGAACAACAACAGAAGGTGAAACACTAGGTGTTGGTGAAGGTCTTTTTCTTTGAGATTCTTTAATATCCACCTCACGTGGATCACTATTCCCACTAGATTCACCATTTTCAATGAATTGAACATTGTTAGACTCAACTATTCTTGTACTATGGTTATGATCATAAAATCTGTACCCTTTCACTTCTAAGGATAGCCAATGAAATACCCACTAGTGGTTATTTCATCAAGCTTCTTTTCATGCGGATTATAAACCCTTATTTCTGCTGGACAGCCCCATACATGAAGATGCCTTAAACTACGTTTCCTTCCTGTCCTCAGTTCATAAGGGGTCTTAGGAACTACCTTACTAGGAACCCTATTAAGTAAGTATACAACAGTATTTAATGCATACATCCATAAGGATAAAGCTATAATATTGTGATATAAAAGACTCCTAACAATTTCCATAAGAGTACGATTCCGCCTTTCAGCTACACCATTTTGTTAAGGTGTACTAGACATTGTTTATTGAGTACATATGCCACCACTTTCAAGAAACTTTGCAAATGGATCTGGACACTGTCCACTTTCATTGAATTTTCCATAATATTCACCACCCCTATCATATCTCACAACTTTTACTTTTCTATTTAACTACCTTTCTACCTCATTTATGAACACCTCTAGGACATCCACAAATTGAGACTTTTCATGCAGTAAATATAAATAACAATATCGTGAGTAATCATCAATAAAGGTAATGAAATACTTTTCACCACTCTAAGATGAAGCATCAAAAGGAGCAGAAATATCAATGTGTATTAATTCAAGAAGTTTACTACTTCTTCTGGCTGGAATCTTTGATATATGTCTAATTTGCTTACCTTTAATGCAATCTATACATACGTCCCAGTCAACAAAATCCAATTGAGGTAATATTTCACTTTTCACTAACCTAAAAATCATTTCTTTGGATATATGACCGAACCTTTTATGCCATAAGAAAGTAGAACATTCATTATGTGCACTCTGTTTGTTACCTA
Source organism: Chamaecrista fasciculata (assembly GCA_003254925.1). Classification (NCBI taxonomy): domain Eukaryota; kingdom Viridiplantae; phylum Streptophyta; class Magnoliopsida; order Fabales; family Fabaceae; genus Chamaecrista; species Chamaecrista fasciculata. Next base: position 42,995 of record QANZ01025510.1, on the reverse strand, counting down.
TACTATGTTCAACATGAAACAGGGATTCCACAGTATTAACATCAAGATTAAAATGATACAAGTTGTCAATCAAAATACCAGAACCATAAAAGGTATTACGTTTATACAACGAGAAAGTATTGGTTCCAATCTTAACATCAAAACCTACATTGTCCAACTTTCCAACAGATACTAAATTTCTAGCACAACCAGGAACATAGAGACACTTTTCAAGATCAAGGTAACATCCAGTATCTAAGATCAATCTATACGTCCCAATTCCTTCTATCAGTGCCTTCATTATGTTCCCCATATACAATAACTCACTTGTTTATTTTGTGAGCTGGATCGAAAGGAATCCCTATGTAACATGTGAAACACAAGTAGTTGCACCAAAATCTAACCACCAAGTGTTATTAGGAACTTCAATAAGATTTGATTTGAAACATATAGAAACATAGTTCATACCTTTCTTTTCGAACCAAATATTCCTTTTAGTACAATATTTCTTTATGTTCCCAATCTTATTACAGAAAAAAGCACTTTACTTCCTTATGGATTCAGCCCTCATTAACCTTCATTGGGGATTTGTCCTTTTTCTTGTCCTTCCTTTCATACCTTGACTTCATGCTATTGGTTTCCTTGTGGAATGTGAGATTAACAGAATGCTCCTTTATTTTCTTTAATCTCCCTTCCTCTTGAACCAACATAACTTTAATTTCTTGAAAGTTCCATTTTTCTTTAAGGGTGTTATAATGTACCTGGATCTGACCAAACTCAAGAGGAAGTGAGTTAATGATAAATTGTTCTCTATACTCGTTGATCTCAGCTTTGTTGCCAAGTTTTCCATACTTGTTACATGATCATGAATGGGCCGTGACCAATCAAATTTCTTCGTCGTTAGCTCACTCATCACGTTGGAAACAATGGACTTATCAGTTATGTCCGATTGAGAGTATTCTTTAATTTTCTGCCATCTTCATTTTCATCAAGCTCAAGCTTAGTCGATTAGACCGCTCCCAAGCCTCAGAAAGAGACTTGCCAGCTTCAATACTGATCTCATTAATGGCTGGAGGCTTTTCATCACAAACTATTTCAAAGGTCTAAGTCCATAATACCCAGTTGAAACAGGATCTGTTCAAACCAATCTGCATAGTCCAATCCATTGAACTTGACCAATCCATCAATGCCCATATCGAACAAATTTGTGGAAACTGCAAACATTATGCAAACTCACACTTTAATGCTTTGAGAAAATATCATGGGTTTAGATAAGTGATAAACATTAATTATGTAAACAAGTTCACCTTTGGGTAATACTTAAATACACAACCTTAACCAAGGCCAAAGTACTATTTTGGTCCTCCAGTTATGCTCAGTGTTCCAAATTGGTCCGCCAGTTATTTTTCATTCCATATTGGTCCCCCAGTTATGCAAAACTTGACAAAATTGGTCCCTCTAATAGTTTCCATCCATTTTTCCGTTAAAAAAAAGACAAAATTGATTTTTAACTCCTAAAAGTTTAAATTTTTTGCATCAAGGACCTTTTTTTGTATAATAGGACTAAAATGTAAGAAAGAAAAATAACTTGGAAGTTTTAGTTTATTTCACACAAATCACTCTCTCTCTCTCTCGTTCGCCATCTCTAGATCTGGTCCATTATTACCCTCCGCCGTCCCCGGCGATGATGTCGACGTTGATCCCATCTCATCGCCGTCGCCAGAGTTCGATGACGAGTTGCATCCGCCGCCGCCGCCCGATTTTCCTGTCGCTGCTGATTGGGTCACGGTTTTACGACGTTTGATCTCCGTCAGCAGCTCCTTCTTCCCTCGCTTGAAATATTCGTCAGGAACGGTCTTTCGGAATCCCTGAAATATTCATATGTCCACTTCATTCTCAAATTTTACGCTCTATTGTTCATTTTTGATATTTTCATCACCATCCTAAGAATCTCCAGCTGTAACTGTAAACATAACAACTACAAAACCGAGCGGTGCCCAGAAAGCAATAGAAACCGAAGAATTTTTCCTAACCATACCAAACCAACACATGAAAAGAAAAAAAACAGTTTAATTGAAAGGTGAGGCAGTAATAATTTAAAGAAATATCCAATAGCAGGCTCAAATCTAAAGATTTGGTTCTTTTGGATTCATTTTTGGGTATTGGAAATCAATACTTTTCTCGGAATAAATTTCGTTCTTCTCGATTTTTTTTGGAGAGAGGGAGAGAGAGAAAGATTTGTGTGAAATAAACTAAAACTCCCAAGTTATTTTTCTTTCTTACATTTTAGTCCTATTATACAAAAAAAAGGTCCTTGATGCAAAAAATTTAAACTTTTAGGAGTGAAAAATCAATTTTGTCTTTTTTTTTAACGGAAAAATGGATGGAAACTGTTAGAGGGACCAACTTTGTCAAGTTTTACATAACTGGGGGACCAATATGGAACGAAAAATAACTGAGGGACCAATTTGGAACACTGAGCATAACTTGGGGACCAAAATAGGACTTTGGCCCTTAACCAATATGAATGCAAACAATATTTTACTTTAATGGATTATAAAAATACTATAGTTAACATGCATGTTATCTTTGGATATACAAACACATTCACCAAGCATATATCCCTTTAATGTCGGTAATCATAAGCAATGATCCACATTTGGGTGATCTACTAGCATTATAATTAATGATCTCAATTGTTCAATCTAACTTTTTTTCATATAATTTTATTGCATCATATTATCAATAACAATTGACATACATAATTAAATATCTAAATACCTTTTAAACTAAATCACTTTGGTGACTAACAAGTTTTATTTTCATTTAAATATTTAATATATGAAAACTTTATTTGAGATATTGAATCTCCAATTTCATTTGTATAACTTTCTATATAAGATTGAAAAACTATTTCAGAATTTCAATGTCTATATAACCTTCACATACATATAAGAGTAACTATTCAAGAATAAATCCATACATATTTACTTTAATACAACTCCCAATTTTATTTGTTCTTCATAAGCCATTCCACCAAACAAGGCATACTCATATACATGTATAAACATTAATATCAAAACCAGATTGGCAGAACCAACACACGATCACACTAAAAGGCTAAGGAGGAACTTTACATATTCATATATTCATCAATAAAGCATTGTACGGCCCAAACCTTGCAGAACCCACATATTATACTTGGGCAAAAAGTAACTATACACAATTCATTAACTTGTGAATAAAGCATAAGGTGAACCCCATTATCAAGACAATCCATAATATGAACTAGCAATACTCCTTGACAACTTATTCTACGACAACTATTCATTCAGTATCATGCTGAACCATTCTCGCGATTCGTCATTCGCACTACATAGTAGCGAAAGTAATTGATTGGTATAAAATTTAATTGTAGCTTCATCTTTGATTTATTCACCAAAATCACAAAAAATTTTCCTTCAAGGATGATTATAGGAAAAACCCTAATAAAATAAAATCTGACAACTAAAACCTTGCTCTGATACCAATTGGGAGATAAACTTTAATACTCAAAACATGATGAGTAGAAGAAACTGTACTTTCATCCGTAGCTTTCAAATCTTGAAGAGAGTTTCTTTCTCTCTACTCTTCTTCTTTCACTGTTCTCTGATGGTGGAGAACCTAGGCTCATCCACTTAGTTCAAATGATGGCCACACAATTGCTTTTTCTGAAGGAAGAGAGAAGGGTTTCTAAACCCTATGAGGTCTAATGCCTCCCCAGCTCTACAACCATCAAATTGAGCATTCTTCTAATAGACTTGGTCCATTAGTCACTTGGGTCACCTTTAGGGATTATTAAAATAATCCAACAATGTAAAGTTCTTAAAATAATGATAACAAGATTTAATTAATGGGGTTGGATCCTCAATACAAAAAAACTCATGTTAGTCTCGTACAATATGACGAACTCATGTTCAAATATTTATTAGAAGATCTCACATTTAGGGTATGTTTAAAAATTAGAGGGGAAGTGAAGAAGAGAGATTGGAGGGAAGTTAATGGAAGTAAGGATGACAATTTGGGCGGGAATCTAGGATACTCGTCTGAATTCACCCACAAAAAATATCTGATATCCGACGGATATTGGATATCGGATAGGGTATGGGTAGTGAAAAAAAAAAAGGTTATCGGATATCAGGTGAGTACAGATATTACTTCAACTATCCGGTAGCCGTTTGAAATTAACATTTAGTTAGGGTAGCTAGTATCTTATATCATATAATATAAATATTTTATTATATTTTGTACATTTTTTATTATTTTATTTTAATTAATAGATATCGGGTATCGAGAATTGAATATATCTGCTTTTTGAATTACAGTACGGGTACAAATACTAAATTATCAAATACGGATATAATACGAATATTGGATAGGATAGACAGATATAGATTGTGACAAAATGATTGGGTACCCTACCCGTTGCCATCCCTAAATGGAAGGGATGGTAACAGGTAGGGTACTCAGTTATTTTGTCACTATCTATATCTGTATCCATTTATCCTGTCCAATACCCATACTTTATTCGTATTCGATAATTTAGTATCCTGTACCCGAACTCTATCCAATCTGTATCCGACAGGTACCCGAAATATTGAAAAATAATGGATATAGGATATGATATCCTAATTTAAAAATCGGATATATCCGATATTCGATACCCAATATCTTTTAATTAAAATACAATAATTAAAAATATAATAAAAAATTTATAAAATAGAATAAAATATTTATATTATAGGGTATCAGTTATTTCGGACAAATATCGGATAGTTGAAGCAACATCTATGTCCATCCGATATTCGATAATTTTTTTATTTTTCACTATCCATACCCTATCGATATCCAGAATCCGACGGATATCAGATATTTTTACAGGTGGATTCGGACGGGTATCTTAGATACCCACCCAAATTGCCATAAAAATTAAGAGTCTGATTGTTAGGGCTGTTTCTTGATTATATTTTCATTGAAAATATGAAATAGTAAAGAAAATGTTACTTAACATATTTAGAAATAATTTTCAGAAAACATTTTTAAAAAAGAGCCAAATTTTGGAAACATAAAAAAGTTGTTTTCCCCATTCCATGTGCAAAATGTTGGAAACTGAAAACAAAAATTTGGAAACACGGTGGCATTACTGTAATTCTAAAATAAAATTATGAAAAGGTGGTGGCATACTTGTAATTATATTTTTTTTCCTATAAACACACCCATACCCTTCTCACACGATACACAGTGGCAACTTCTCATCGTCCCTCTTTGTCTTGCACGGCGTCGTTGTCATCTCGCACAGCGTCCTCATCGTCTTGCATGGATTCCTTGTCTCGTATGGTGTCCTTGTCTCACACAACGTGATCATCTCAAACAACGTCTTCATCTCGCACATCTCTTTCATTCAGTAACTTGTCTCTAGTTTTAAGAAATTGGTCTTTAGTTTTAACTTCATGCCTTCTCTGGTTTTGAATGCTTAAATTTATGATGGTCTCATTGATTTATAATGGTTTTCCACTATTTTAGGGATAAAATTTCATCTATTTAGTGGTCGATTGTCACTTGTTTCTTACAATCTAAACAAAATTTCAGCTTCACTTATTGTGACTTGATTAGGGTTGTGATGAGGTCTTTAGATATAAATAAGTAACAAGATTGAAATAATTGGTGATGATGAAACTCCATCATGTATATATTATTTTTCATGCAACACTATATAATCTCAATTGGTGCAACTATATTATAGAAGCAAGACAAGCTAAAGAATCCAAAATTACAAGATAGAGTAATATGGTTCTAGAAATATTGCAAGGAAAGGAAAGCTACGTACATAGGGTTCTATAGGGTTCTACCTCATAATAATATCTAGGCTAGTTGTTTCACCATAAGGTTCTACCTCAAAGTTATAATGATGAATATAATCACTATCTTTTTATAATATCGAATCCTTTGGGCAGCTTGTATCATATAAGGTAATATAATGAAAATATGTGTTCTTATTATTCATTTATGTTTTTAACATTTTATTTTTCTATTTGATGAAATACCCCCAAAAATTTTCTTGTAAGTCGTAATTCATTCAGGACAATTTGAAGGAGCAGTTAAGTTTAGGTGCATGCTCTATGTTTATAAGGCTCTATGTTTTTGTGACCTATTTAACTAGCAAGAAGTTCTTATATCAGTATTTTTTTTTCTTTGGGTTCTTTATGCATGATTAAAGTCCTTCCTATTTGCAAAGTACCAATAGAACCTGCTTGCAAGTTTAAATAATTATGCTTACATCTTATATGTCATTCTAATTTGTTCACAGTTTAATTTACTATACTTACTTTTGATATGCATGGTTTTTAGTACAAAATGGGGGGGGGGGGGGGGGGGGG
>QANZ01025510.1:18542-36572 GCA_003254925.1 Chamaecrista fasciculata | reverse complement strand
GGGAGGGCAGTGAGAAAGGAGACATCCAAATAGAAATGGTCAACCCAAAATACAAAGTTATTTATTGATTTAATTTATGATCGAGTGAAGAAGAAACAATTGCAGATATCAACCTCCAAGCAAACAATTTGGGAATAGATAAATAATGAACTTGCAAAAATTATTTTAGAAAATTATGGTGCAGAGAGATTGAAAGGAGAGTTTAACAGACTATGTACTCAATATCATGAGTTTTCAACTTTATTAGCTCGAACTGGTGTTACATGGGATTTAATATCTAATAAAGTCAATGCACCTGAAGATGTATGGCAAGATTTGTACACGATAAGTACTGTTGGAGTTGCTAACTGAAAATAAGAGAAACAACTAAAACAAGAACAAATTGTTAGTAAATAAAATGCGTGGTCCTGGGCTGATGCACGGATATGTCACTTTCTTTAATGTAATTCACGCCTCCCACGGGTTGATTTAGTCATATCACCCGGTGCAGTGGGTACACAAACGCGTTACCTTCAGGATACAACGACCTAGTACTCGCTTGTTTGATCTATCACCTATTCACTAAGGAGATAGATAAGACTCTGTCTCCCACACCCTTTCTCCATCCAAATATATAAAATATGTGTAATTTAAAATATTTTACAATTACTATATCACTATACCCCAATACACCATTCCAATGTGCTAAAGTACTATTGATGTCACTTTTTTCTTCCTGCGTTCATACACCACTCATATATATAGCTTTTTTCCAACAAACTAATTTATATTAATTTTCCTTTTATTGCCTTAAAAATGCTCCAACGGACAATCTCATAACACACCATTTAACTACATTCACGTGCCTTCAATTAGCATTATATCACCACACATTGATCCTAACATCTCTTTACTTTGAGAAATAAATTTAATAAAATTAATATTTTTTAATAATATCCAACAAGTACAAGTAGTATTTGTATTATATAGTTTTATTTTTGAGTATGTCTACACTTATATTATACTAATTGTGTTATCAAATTATTTTCTTGCAGAAAAAAGATATTATAAAAAATTTAAGAAGAACGGGTTCGAGTTTGATTATGATATACTTGGTGAAATATTTAATAATAGCACTGTCAGCGATAAATTAAGTCATGCCTCTACACAAGAGCCACCAACCTCATATGGAGAACGGTTATTGGAAGATGATTTTCTTTCAAAGGGTGTTCAGTTGATTCACAGTTTATTGATGTTAAGGGTGAAAATTCAAATTTAATAGGTGATAAAAGGAAGAAAACATTTGGATCATCCACTACAAGAAATAACGCGTTTAGCTAAACTGTACCTAATCCATAACAATGTTGTAGCTAATATGTAGCTAATCAATAGCTACTAATCTGACAACCAAACTAACAAGTCCGTAGCTAATTAGTTATGGACGGTCCGTAGCTGATTCGATAGCTATTGCCTAGCTAATATTTTTTATTCCATAGCTAATTCATAGCTAAACCGTAGAGTGAACACCATCGTAAGGATTCAAAACTTATAAGGTTTGGTAAATTAGAATCTTCCTTAAACAAGTGGACTGAAGTAATGGATATTAGGAAAGATGCGGCAATAACAAAGATGGAAAGATATAAACTACTCTTAATCTGTATTCTATAGATGCGTGCATGGAGCTGTTGGATCCCATGGAGGATGTTTCAAGTAAAATATATAATAGTGTGCAAGAAAAATTTAAAGATCAAGTTTGGAGGATCATGTTTGTTAAAATGCCGGCGTTTAGAAGGAAAGATTGTTTGTCATCTTTGGAATAGGATGCTAAGATTGATTGATTTAGTTTGAATTTGGAAGGATTCTATTTTATACTATTTTATTATTTGTCTTATGTTAGATATTATTTGTGTTTTAAGACGTTTATGAATTTGTCTTTAGATATTATTTATATTTAAAGATTGGTTGGAAATTTCCAATATTTATTATTATTTTTTAGCAGTTGAATATGTCAATAAATGAATCAACACATGTTTCAATCTCTGATTCAAGTGATTTTGATGATGAATTAGAAGATTTGATGGTCATTCACTACATGATGGAATATCAAAAGTCATTTGTTGATAAAGTACCATGTAGGACATCTATATTGACTGGAAGGATGTACACAATTAAAGTTTTGACTAGGCACGAAGCTAGATGTTATGATAGTTTTCGAATGAATAAAGTTGTATTCCAAAACTTACGTGATATTTTGAAAGATGTTGGAAAACTGAGTGATGGTAAAGATGTTACTGTAGAGGAAGGTGTGACGATGTAATTGATAATAATTGGCTAGAATCTACGCCATCGAATTGTTTCTGAACGCTTTCAGCATTCTCCTAACACTGTGAGCAAATGGTTTGTTTAGAAGAGTCTTAAGAGCAGTATGTGTACTAGGTACAAGGATTATCAGAACTAGAAATCACGGAACTATTCATAAATATATTTTGAAAAATCCAAAATATTTCCCTTAGTTTAAGGTAAGCAAAGTATTGGTATATATATATATTACTCAACATTGGAATCTATATATGTATATAAAGCAGATAACTTTCCACCAGAACCTGCCATGTGGATCTAAATTTTTTTTTTGGTCACTACTTTGCTCATTGATTTCTCTAACTTCATCCAATAGAAATCCTCCTTTGCATTTTCCTGTTGACTTTCTATCCCTCCACCTAAATCTCAACCAATAGCCATCTTTGTTTGAGTATTTCTCTTCCATTTATATCCCCACTTTCTCTCTCCCTATTGAGCAAATCATTTTTTTTTGGTAGTTCATTTGCTGAACCTAAAATTCAACCAATAGGCATCCTTGGTTCCTTAATTCTCCCTCTCTATTGAGCCAAAANCTTTGTTTGCTAATATCTCTTCTATTTATATCCTCACTTTCTCTCTCCCTATTGAACAAGTCGATTTTTTTTTTGGTATCTCATTTGCTGAACCTAAAATTCAACCAATAGGCATCCTTGGTCCTTAATTCTTCCTCTCTATTGAGCCTAAATTCCAACCAATAGCCATCATTCCTTTGTTATTCATTTGTTACCTATATGAACACTTTCTCTCTCCCTATTGAGCTCTTTTTTTTTCTTTGTAACCAGATTTTTTTTTTTGAAATCGAAAATCCTGTTGCATTCATTGCCAACTATATTTCAAAATGTGGTTGAGGTTGGTAATCGATACCTTGACCATCTGAATTCGAATTTTTGGTGGGAAATTGGTAATCTCCCTCATTCTATATATAGTCATCAGTTTGCCTCATTTCACAACCCAATTCTCCTCTTATTCTTCCTTCAGAAACTCGATTCTTTTGAGGCAAAGAAAGGTCATATTTGTTTCTTCTATTTATTGTTTTTCCTTGGTTTTGCTTTATTCATCAGCTGCTTCATAATCTGGATTTTCTGCACTTATTGTTTGTTGTCTCTACCTTTCTCTATGTTTTTGCACTTACTGTTTGTTTTCCATTTACTGACTCAATATATCAGTATACAATTGTTCTATCAATATATCAGTCTACAATTGATCTACTCCAGTTTTTGCAGGTCAGATCTTTTTTTATGTATCAAAACTATGCAATCTTGACATTAAATAGTAAAGCATACCTGTATTGAGCACAATACTCCTCTTTCTTTTCATTTTATGTGTTATTGACATTTTACAGTAAATCGTACCTTTGTTGAAGACATCACACCTCTTCATATCGTTGTTGACCATTTCTTCTTTTCACTAAATTCTCATATGTTCAAGCCAAATGTCTCATACTGTTGCTTCGATGAGTTTCCTAGAGAAAGAATGGAGGATCAAAGGCTTTGACATAATTGTATTTCAAATATTAATTATGACAGCTTTCACTTATATGTATATCTTTAGTTCAAATCTGTGATTTTAGTTACATTTATCTGTTTTGATTTGTTTTTTACGAAGAAAGGATAAAAAAAAACCTATAAAAGCCTCCCGAAATCTTATGACTGAAGTTGGTGCAGAAATCTCTTTTGAAGTGATGGAATCTACAAACCTAGCCCCATTGAAGAAGTTGAAGACTTTGTAGTTTTGTCCACTATGTTAATAAATATAGAATTTTTCTCACAGTTTTTTTCTTTTGAAGACTATTATGTAAATTAGACTCAGGAAAAATAATCAGTGATTTTATTTACTCAATGTATGATTCTTTATTTCTATGGAAATTATATTTTAGGTTCATATTTTTTTTTTTGATAAATATCAAAACATATATTATATAAAAGCCAAACGACACTTACAAATGATCAGAAACTTCAAGACTGAAACAACAGACAAAACATAAAACATAGTCATTGTTGAACTAAGGGTGGAGATGAGCTTGACGACGCAAAAAGACGCATAAGCATACACGAGCGTACTGACTGATCCTAACAGGGAATAATCCTCAGGATGAAAATAATAACACAAAGTGCTGTCAACAAGGTGAAAACGCCTATGCTTGCTGTTGATCAGAAGAGAAGTATCCAAACCAAGTGTAGGTATCATCGGCTTTAACATCGGTGAGGCACACATACAAGATCTGAAGGACCGAAAGTAGGATCTGAAGATCCGAAGAAGAAACTTTAGATCCGAAGAAGGATCTGAAGGTCCGAAGACGGATCTGAGATCCGGAGAAGCGAAACTGAAAAAAAACAGCAAAAAGAAAACGAAAACTGGAGAAGCACCACCAATCAAGGGGGACAAACCAGATTTAGAAAACACCACCAAAGAGGGGGACCAAGCCCAGATCCGAGATTATTTGAGAGATAGAAGATGATGAAACGGATGAAGAGAAAAAATTACCAGAAATGGCTTCAGATCTGCAACAAGGAGAAGTTTGCAACGGTAACCCAAGCGTGGGTTGCAGGTGGATGAAGAGAGAAGGGAGAGAGAACGGATGAAGAGAGAGAAGAGAGAAGGTCACAAGTTCATATTTTTAAATGATTGTTGTTATCATATATGTCTAAAAGTTATAGAAATATGTAAGATCAATTTTGAAAAAAAAAACAAATGACTAAATTGAAATTCACTTCAAATATACAAGACTAGAAATACAATTTAATAAAAATTCAGATAATCTTATCCATTTTTTTTCTTTTAAAGGACCCAAGTACACTCTTGAAAGTTGAAACGTCTCTATTGCTATAATTTATTATCACATGTGTGCAATCTTTTAAGACATTAAATTAGTACAAAATCTTTTGGGCCGAAATAGGTCAAATTTATTGGTACAATTTATTATCATTCACCTCCAAATTTGGCTAAAGATAAAATCTTACTTTTGCAACACTGTCATTCGGCATTTTTTTTTACCAAAGTCCAAAACATTACTTCTCAGCTCTCATCGTATCATAATTCAACAACCACTATCACTTTGAAACGTAATCATACAAACAAATTACAACTTGTTTTCGGCCGAAATAGAATGTCAATAACTGAACTATGGGTTACACTCATTCATTAAGCTTTAGGTGATCTTTTTGTGTCACTCATAATTCTTAAATTCTCCTTTCTAATTCCATAATAAATGCAGATGAGATAAAGAGAGATAGAGAATAGAAAGAAAAAAATTCTATAATTAATCATTATGCATAAATTTTTTTATATTTTGAACTATGACGTAAAATCTTTAAATCCTTTTATAGTAGACTAAAATTCTATTGTAGTCCCTCACGTATTATTTTTTTTTCAATTTGATCCTTCTTTAATTTTTTTTTCTCAATTTGATCAGTCACAAATGTTTATGTTATTAGTCCCTTGCCTTGACCTTGAGGCGTCATCCCCTCACCTAAATTTTCAAAAAATTAGCCCCTTCATTCCATTTTTAGTGATGGGCACTAATATACATAAAATGTACTTATTCCATTAGTTTTAACCATAAGATCAATTTAATTTTACACTACATGACAATTGTATCAATGTTATCTCTTAAACAATTTGTTACCAAAATGACTAAAATTCTACAACAAAGGTCAAAGTCGAAGCCTTTCAAATCTATAACTTGAGAACATAAAATTCTTCGGGTAAAAAGAAAAGAAAAATTACAATTAAGACGTAACAAATCAATCTTTTAATCAAAGTATTTAGAAGGAAACCTAGCTTTTAAATACCATAATACTAAATACCTTTCAGCACATCCTTAAAGGCAAAAAGGCACAAGAAATTGCCACAGAATCCCCAAAAGTTAAAAAGGGGCAAATTAAATGTGTGAACGACTTCAGTTTCTTTTTCCTTTTTTCTTTTTACTTTCCATTGAATTGACAATAACCATCCAATAATCAATCATCCAGCCCACCAACCACCACCAGTGACATCTCACACTCACACACACACACACACATATTACAAACACTCTTACAACAAAGAATCCTAACGTTCCTCTCAATTTTGAACACTCACATTCAAATGAATACAAACAGACAACACCCTTTTTGAAAATCTTGCCCTTTTCAATGACAGCTCATTGAAAGCGATAAGAGTAATTATACTACGATTTTCAAAAAAAGAAAAAAATGAGTAAACTCACAATTTAATCCTTAAAAAATTATTAAATTGACAATTCAGTCCTTGAATGATTGAAAAGATCAAAACGATATACATTTTAATCATTTTTATGTACTTAAAAAAATATACTATTTATTTTTTCAAAGACTAAATAATATATCATTTGAATCTTTCATAGAGTAAACTATATATTTTTTAGGGACCGAATTGTAAATTTGGTAATTTTTCAAAGACTAAGCTATTAGTTTACTCAAAAATAATTTACCCATGAAAGAACGTAAGGGTACTTCAGTCATTTCAACAAGTCTGTACCGTGGAAGTTTGGATAACGTGCGGTGCGTCTCTTCAAATAAACCATGCAATCGTCTTTAGGGCATATAGTAGGCACATACGTGATCTCATCACAACCGTCCGATCTATGCCTCTTGAAATCCATCAACGACGCAAATAAAGCAATGAACAAAACCAAATGATTCAACGCATATCTCTGGCCCACACACTGGTGGGCCCCAGCTCCGAAAGCCAAAAAGTTTCTTTTGAATATTTGGTCTTCTTGCCGGTCCTCCGAAAACCGCTCCGGGTCGAACCGGTCCGGTTCAGTGAACCCTTGGAACGAAGATTCGTATACGGACGGGAACACAATACACCCTTTGGGAATCGTGTACGTCTCCGTCAACGGAAAATCCACGCCGGCGATATGAGGAACCAGCGTCGCCGGCGGCCGGAATCTCACAACCTCACGCGCCACCGCCTGCGTGTACTTCATCTCCCTCAATTGCTCCGCCGTGATCAGCTCGTCACTCTCCGGCGACCAAATTCCGGCGACTTCGTCCCTCACCTTTTTCAAAACCTCCGGATGCGAATCGAGAAGCGAAACCGCCCATAAAAGCGACGACGTGGACGCGTCTTGCGCGGCAAAGAGAAAATCGAAGAGGTAACCTCCGATCTCGGCGTCGGTGGACGCCGGCGGCGGAGGATTCCCGGCGGATTTAGCCTCGGCGATTTCTCTCAACGTGTCTTTCATCCAGAAATCGATCAAGCACGACGGCTCAATTTCCGCCTCCGTCATTTTCTCTTTGCTCCGTCGCGTACAGGTGGCTAGGGTTTTGACTAACCGGTCAACGGCGAGCCTGGCGTTACGAAAGTCCGTTCCGGGGAGATCGATGGGTAGTTTCATAAGCCCGACGTTGAACAAAAAGTAATCATGCTTGAATTTCTCTCGGGCCTCGAGGCCCAAATACGGGCCGACGAAAACCGTTTGGGAAGTTTCTAGATTCATATCACGGGCTAAAGCCCTAAGAGCAATCGGGTTATTAGTAGTAGCATTTTCTGATTCGAGTTTCTCCCAGAGCTTTAAGTGCTTGAGGATAATAATCTGCTGCAACGCGGTGTAAGTAGACAAAGCCTTGGGAGTGAAATTGGGAGCGATCCGACGGCGGAGATCTTTGTGTTGTTGGCCCATCATGTAAATAAGATTGTGTTCGCCGAAGAGTTTTTTACCAAAGGGATGGCCCACGAGGTGAAAAGCGTCGGGCCGAACATTCGAGAAGATTTTGTGGGAGAGTTCAGTGTCGCGAATGAAGAGGATGAAGTTTCCGATGATGTAGTTGACGGAGAATCCGAGGTTGGATGATTTGGCGAGGTATGATTGGTGGTTCCAGAATTTGGTGGGGTTAGTGACCAATGAGATTGCGTTGCCGATGAAGGGAAGAATAAGGTATGGGCCTGGAGCGAAACGTTTTTTACGGAGGTAGGAGATCTGTTCTAAGAGTAGGAGGAAGAGGATGAAGGAAATGAAGTATGGGATTAAAGTGAAGAAGGAGAGAGCCATTGTGTTTGAAGGTGGGTGTGTTTGGGAGGTGAGAAAATTTATTTATGGATGGGAAAGAGAGTGAAAGTGAGGAGAGGGACAAGAAGGGAGTGTGTAGAATGAATAAGGGAAGGGAAACTTGAAAGTGGGAGAAAAGATGAAAGTCAGAGAGAAAGAAGATAAGAGAAGGTCAAAGAGTAGTAGTAAAATGTTCAAGTCAAATTTGAGTTTTCAATTTTAGTGATTTATTTGATGCCAAGAAAGAAACAAGGCTTAAGTGCACTTTTGGTCCCCTAGCTTTCGCAAAGGTTTTAATTTGGTCCCCTAACTTTTTTTGCTGCAATTTTGGTCCCCAAACTTTCGCAAAAGTCTCAGTTTGGTCCCCTAACTTTTTTTGTTGCAATTTTGGTCCCCTAACTTTTGAAAACGTCTCACCGTTGGTCCCCTAACTTTCGGAAAAGTCTCAATTTTGGTCCCCAAACTTGGGACCAAAAGGGGACCAATGGTGAGACGTTTTCAAAAGTTAGGGGACCAATGGTGAGACGTTTTCAAAAGTTAGGGGACCAAAATTGCAACAAAAAAAGTTAGGGGACCAAATTGAGACCTTTGCGAAAGTTAAGGGACCAAAAGTGCATTAAGCCAAGAAACAAAGACAAACTCAAACACAAGAGAAGAAAATGGAGTGGCAGAGGAATTAGAATTCCAAGATTCAAGAGATAGAGGCAGCCAGATGGGAAGGAAGTCTGAAAAAGAAAGAGAGAGAAAGTGAGGGAAAGTGAGAGAAAATTGAAAATAGAAGATAGATATACAGCTAGGCATATAGGTAAGGGGTGACGTGGTTGGATTTAACAAGATTCGTTACTTTAGACGACAACAACAACCAGAACCTATTTCAATTTTCAACAGAACAAAATCAATATATATACACATCCAATCCAATTCTTTTAAATTTATGTCCTGTGGGCTGTTAGTTAAAATAATATTTATTTTCTGAATTTTCAATAAAAAAAACATTTCGACATATAATTTCAAGTCCGATTAGGCTTCTTGTTTATACCTTATACTTTATGTTTTATACAGAAGAAAAGGTGGCTTTCTTTTCAATTTTAAAAGCTCAACAACAGCTTCTCGCGTTTTGTTTTTTTACTTTTAGTCTCAAACATATTTTTGGAACATTGTTTAAGCTAGTTTGTTAGTGTTTTCAACTGAACAAATAAAAACTTTTAAAAAGTTTACTTACATATAGTTATGAAATTATTACGTTTCAATTTTAAAATGAAAGATATGTGATTAGTTTTGTTTGTTTGTCTGTGAAACGAACGGTTTAGTTTCAAGATTCATTTTGATCTCGTTTGTTTGGATCGTTAGCAAACGAGGTCAAATAGTAATATGAACATGAGTTTAGTCAAAACATCAATATTAACTTCAGAATACTATTTGACTTTTTTTAATCATAGTCTCAACTCGATAAAAAAAAGAACTCGTCAAGAATAACTTATAATTCTAATTCTGTTGCATTCGGACTAAAAACGAGAAAAATATTATCAAATTCATGGGATAAGCGACCCATTTGTGAGTTTGTTTTAATGCTCAATTTGACCTTGTTTGTCAATTACGTCAATTGGATAAAGAAAGAACTCATCAAATTCAATCTGAAGCTCTTATTTAATCGCATTTAAGTTTGAAATGAAATAAATATGATCATATTCAATAGTTAGAGACCAATGATAATTTTTTTTTAAAAATATTAAGAACTAAAAACGTTTGGCCAAAAACAAAACTAAAACGGGAAAAAAAAACTTTATGAACCAAATAAAAGATGTAATGTTTCTATAGATGTCGAAGGTGGTAGGAAGCTGTCTAATTTTTTAGACTCATTTTGTTATTTTATCTTAAAAATTAGAATATGTGATACGTCCTGATTTATAATGGCAGAGTCAAGCAGTCATGTATTTCTAATTTTATATGTAATGCATCATATGTAACACATACAAATTCTGATAGAAATGATTAGGATTTATTTTATATAGGAAACCATATTTGAAAGGAATAATAAAAAATTGCCAATGGCTTCAATTAGTTTCTGTTGGTACGTTATTGTTTGCGTTTTGTCTTTGAATTCAAACTTATTTGATTCCCTTAATCAAATGGCGGCCACAATATAAGTTTTCTTTTCTTATAAAAAAATTCCTTTGTTTACTAGCCTCTTTCTTTGATTGCTATGCAAAATTTGTATTTGTCCCGTATCTACACATGTATTCTTTAGTTCTTTTTGAAGTCTAGAAAGTGGATTATTTGTTTATTGGTATCGTTTATTTTAAAAGAAACAAAAACCAATTATTTTAGTCCTTAAATTATAAGATTAGGTTCATTTTGATCATAAATTTTTTTTTTATTTCATTTTTATCTTCAAACTTTTATATTTGTTTCATTTTGACTTTTAGTCACCTTAGTATGATTTCATCCAATTTTGCTATTATTTCTAACATAAACAACTGAGATGGAGGATCAACACGGAACAAATATAAAAATTAGAGGACCACAACAAAATAAAAAATAGGTTTAGGACTAAAATAAAATGTATATCATGGTTTGAGAATCAAAACGAAGTTTTAACAAAGAAATTGGTTTATATATAGTATGTAATTATTTATGATTCCATATGTTACATATTGTATTCTTTTTTTACCCAATTAAGATCATTAATAAATGAAATCAAATTGAGTGTGAAAGTGGATTTGAAACCAATTTTGCATAATTTTTCACTTTTTGGTCTGTTACCTCTTTTCAGTCCAAATTTGGTCTTATTTACTAATGGTTTCAACCAGGTAGAAAAAAGACTCACCAAGAGTAACATATAGCTCCTAATTCATCGCATTCGAATTTGAAACGAGAAAAATATAACCAACATTGTTTGTTTGATTGTGAAATGAGCAAGCCGCTTTTAGGATCTAATTTGACTTCGTTTGTTAACAACTCTAATTGGATAAAAAAAAATACTCGTAAAAAATAGTTCGTAGGTCTAGACTTGTAGTATCCAAACTTAAAATGAGAAAAATATGACCATATTAAGCAGTATGTGACCAAAAGCGAATAGCTATGGAAATATATAAGACCAATTTGAAACTTTCGAAAGCGCTTGGACCAAACTGAAATCTAACATAAAGATATTGAATCAGTATGAGCATTTGACTTAATATTTATTTCTCAAATTTTGACTTCAAAATTAGTGAGAGCAAACAAATATCATGAAATAGGAGTAGGGATCGGACATAATGATCAACATACTGGATACATTATTAACATCGCAATTACAAGCTAAGCCCAGCTTCAATTTATTTTGTGAAGTGTTCAACTATTTTATGGTAAAGAATTTTCACTGATTAATAATATATACTTGTAAGAGTTCAACTTTTTATAAATATGAAGAAAAAAGACTCTTTCGTGCCCCTAACGTTTAGGATCATTTTCAGTTATGCTCCTAATGTTTGTTTTGTGTCAGTTATGTCCCCAATGTAGAACGTTAGTGTCAATTATACCCTAACTTCAATTTTTTTTGCCAAAGTTTTACTTTGGTCCTTCAAGTTTGCTCAAAGTTCTGTTTTAGACCCTCAAGTCTCTAGCGAACTTTCCAGCGAGATACACGGCAGCCCCGACAACTACGAAAACTCCTAATCTCAGGTTTTTTTACCTTCTCAGTTCAATGACGGCTTCTATTTTGTGAAAACTCTTTTTAGTGAATTATTATTCTCTTTTATTAAAAACAAAACAACTTCTTACCAAAATAAAACTCACAAGTACATTTGTTTTACAATCGTTAAAATTTGAAAATGACTCTTCTTTCTTCTCTTTCTGAAAATGACTATTCTTTCTTCTAAAGACATTTCACAGCATTAAAGTTTGGAAGAATTTAATGTCAAATTTATCAAAGATTCTAAGGCTTGCGTTGGAATATATTCATTTTATTGATCAAATCATAGCAGGGAATTCCTAATCTTCAATACGTTGACAATACCCAAAAGTCAAAATTCTGCACATGGAGATACATTAATTTATTTATTTTTCTTTTTTAAAGAATATCATCTTTAATTTCCTTTCTGGGATTTTCTTGTTTGTATTATATTCCTCAACAGTGAAATTCAGAAGTTCGAGAATATTAATGTACAATTTTATTCGGCTATTGCATATTAGTGTCAATCTCAGGGCTTCACCACCACGACGAGGCCTCACCACCACGACAGGGCCTCACTACCACGACGGGGCCATTTTCCCCCGGCGGGTCTATCCTCCGGCGGGTCTACACCCTCCCATTTGGGGATCCCCCAAGTGTGTGGGTGCTGGGAATCGAACAGGGGACCTCCCCCTTATCAACCCCAAACACCCACTCCTTGTACCACTTGAGCTACTCCACTTGAGCTAGTAGTGGGTGTTTGGGGTTGATAAGGGGGAGGTCCCGTGTTCGATTCCCAGCACCCACACACTTGGGGGGATCCCCAAATGGGAGGGTGTAGACCCGCCGGAGGATAGACCCGCCGGGGGATAGACCCGCCGGGGGAAAAGGGCCCCGTCGTGGTGGTGAAGCCCTAACAAAAAAAGGACTAGCTCAAGTGGTACAAGGAGTGGGTGTTTGGGGTTGATAAAGGGGAGGTCCCCTGTTCGATTCCCAGCACCCACACACTTGGGGGATCCCCAAATGGGAGGGTGTAGACCCGCCGGGGGAGTGGGCCCCGTCATGGTGGTGAGGCCTCGTCGTGGTGGTGAAGCCCTAACAGTCAATTTTCACATTTTCTTTTTTTATTTATAGTAATTATTTATATAGAATATTATTTATAGTAATTAGGTTCTTTATTTACAACAAATTTCAAACTCGGTTCAACAAAAATGCTGTTTCACAATTTTTAAAAGAAAATTTTTCGTTCAAAAAAAAGAAAACTCGGTTCGAGAACCTCCTTTTGCCGAAAGTTCGAGGATATTAATGTCTGAGTATTCACATCTATTGTTATTTATCATAATTAGGCACATTATTTATAACAATTTCCAAATTCAGTTTGAGGATATTAATTAAGCTTTTTAGTTGGTTATTAGTCTCAAATCTCAATCCTCACATTTCTAATTATTTATAATAATTAAGGACTTCTCACATAATATATTGTAAACAATTCTTAACTTCTATAACACCATTTTTTTTTATTCTTCGTATTATTTTATTTTATATATCTCATTATTAATATATAATTTTAAACCTGTATGTGTTACATATGTAACACTGTCTCCCTGATTTTCTTTTTGTAAAAAAAAATGTTTACTCACAGTTAAAAGTTAACGTTAACAAAACCAAATAGGTAGTTAATTCAGCAATCTTAAAAATGAATTCAACAAAACCAAAAAGGAGTGGAAGAGGTTTACAACCTTTTCTCCTAACTTGGAAAGTTGATGATTTAGGAGAAGAATGAAGTGTTAAGTATTTTGGAGAAGAAATTACTTTCCAAAACTTATTTGTGTTGTACTGGTGTTAATGAAATGTTTGTGATAAAAAAATTAAATAAATTATACTTTGATATCCTGTGATGATTTGCACGTATTCTACTTTGATACTCTATAATTCAAAAAGTTATATTCAAGTGACATGTGGTTATCATTGTTAATATAATGGGTTCATAAGGTTTACTTCTGTTAAGATTTAATGGTAAGTGAACATATGACCACTATTAGAGTATTAAAGTGATGTACGTGCAAATCACATGATACGAAAGTGTAATTTATCTTAATTTATTTATTTGGTTGCTTGCTTGACTTTTGAGGCTTTGTCCCGATTAATTTGAACTCAACTTGCATTGCACCTAGCTTTAGTGAGAGAGAAAAAATTTTTGGTGAGTGAGATTAATTTTTGTATCATTAACATTTTTGTAGAAAAAAAAATAATTAATTCATGTTTTACTATCTCTTTTTCCTCTTCCAAACCCTAGCTAGCCGCCGCTTGCTAGCTCTCCCTTCGTCTTCTAGCGGCCGTTTGGAGGAGGAGTTGCAAAAAATTTCTACAAATCCTCCCTCCTCTTTCTGCTTCTCTTGTTTCGATTTCAGTTTCCGTTTCTGTTTCGCTTTTTAGTTTAATAAAGTCAGATTTGTTTCCGTTTCTGTTTCATTTTTTAGTTTAATAAAGTCAGATTTGTTTTAGTCCCTCATATTTTGGTTGTGTTTTTCTCGGATATGATTATGTCCTCTTTGAGTAGTGTTCTATCCAGTGTTTTCCCCTTATGTGGTGTGTTCCCTTTATGGCTTTTATTTCTGTTTAGTTCTGATTCAGTCTTGTTTGATGGTGACCTTCAGATCATATTTTCGAATTCTTCAAGTTGGTGGAAGTCGATGACATCTACCTTTGGGATGATAATTTCTTTTCTGCTAAACAGTAAGTATAATATTAAGCAGCTTGTTGACATTACATTTAGTGATGATTTGAATCTTCAGGATTTATTCTATATAGGATCTGTTTGTCCTCAGAATTTATTCTATATCCACTAATGATATTTATTTGCTTTAATGAATAACCTTACTTTACTAACAAAAAGTTGATCCAAGTGATAAACAATTTGATATTATTTAAACAAAGTTCTAGGTTCTAAACCTTGTGAATACAATTACTTCTTGAGAGACTCTCTCATCATAACCAAGTACGTAATGTAGTTCAAGTAATCTAAATTAATTGGGGCAAAGCCTTAAAATCCAAATGACTTGATACCTGTAGTTTGCATATATTCCATTTGAGTATTATGATAGTGGTCACGTGCATAACACATGTTCATTTATCGTTAAATTTTAACAAAAGTAGGCCTCATGACCCATTGTGTTACATTAATAACCACATGTCACTCTACCGTCACTTTTTGGATCATAATATATCAAAGTGAAATACATACAAATTACAAAATATTAAAATGTAATTTACCCAATAAAAATATATATAGTTTTTTTTGGCCAAAATAAAAATATATATAGTTCACTAACCAATATTTGCTTCTTTTATGAATTGATTCGTCACGGTCTCACGGACAATCAGATCAGCCTTGATTCATATATAGATATATATATATATATATAATATTAATATTAATAATCCCATGATTATGTCATACGAAAAATAATAGCATGTCACTTGTAAAATCCCATGATTAATACATAACGAATAAATGAAGATATATCTATTGATGAGGAAGTTAGGTAGAACAAGGACTCCCCACCAAAATCAGTACATAATAAAGAATACTGAATTATATTATAAATATTAGAAGTTATTTAACTGGTAAAGATATTACTTCAGTAATCAGTACATACAGAATGCTGAATAATATTGTAAATATTAGAATATATTTAACTGGTAAAGATATTACTTCATAGTTTAATTATAATTTAATTTGTGACAATTATATTTTAAATTTAAGGGTAAATTACACTTTAGTACCATGTGGTTTGACCATATTTCACTTTGATACCCTGTGGTTAGAAACCTGACACTTTGGTACCTTATGGTATTCTTCATTAACACTTTGGTACCCTTTGGAGCTATTTTGTAATTTTAACCATATATATTTTTATTGACCCCAAAAATTACATATTGACCCCAAAAAAATTCAAAAAATTACAAATAGGTCCCTGGATACATATGATCTAGGGACTAAAATGAAAAATTTTAAAAAATTTTGGGGTCAAAATTGGGGGCACAACTGACACAAATGAAACGTTAGGGGTATAACTGAAAATCACCTAAACGTTAGAGGCATGAAAGGATCTTTTGCCTTAATTATATAAATTCAATCAAAATTTGTTTTGTAAAAATTTTTAAATATATAATTTTTATCTTCAAATTGTATTGTCAAAAATAATTATTTCATTTGTCTTCCAAAACATATATTTAGGGTTAAATTAAAAAATATAGAAAAAATAAAATCATATTTTATAAACCAATTAACAAAGAGCATAGCTACTTAGGGGGCATGGATCTCCTCTAGTGTATTAAAGTGTATTGCTAAGAGAGAAATAAAAATTAAAAAGAAAAAGTGTCAATGTGATTTTCAGTAATATTTTCTCTCTTTTTATTTCTCAATACACCTATAAATTATAATGTACCATAGGATCCAACTTCCTACTTAAGCTTAGCTACCTCAGGAAGCAATGGCCTACATATAGGGTTGATGGTAAAATATATTATACATCTATTCTTTGTTGGCGTGCACACAATGGTAGTATCATTCTGATCAATTAATTATCAATAATGGTTATCCCAAATTTAAACTAAAATATAATAATTAAAATTGACATATACTGTTGCTTCCACAAATCACTAGTTTCTTCTTTATCATGCCAGGTTTATTATTATTTCAATATTACTCATCCCTTCGATTCATGGTTAAAGCACAATTAAAAAAAGTTCCACCAAAAAGAACTTGAAAAAGAGTTTACCAAAAAAAAAAAGAACTTGAAAAAAATAAATAAGAACATACATATTAGTTTCGTTTTTCGAATTGATAGTAGTTATTTTTCATTAATATTTTTATTTTTTTCCTAAATAAATGTGAGTTTTTAAAAATTTTTATTTACATTTTAAATTATCTGGAGTCTTGTGAAGAATGAGGATGCGGAAGATTCTAGCCTTATTGCCATTCTTCTTAAGAAATCCACTGCAATTTATTAATATTGTGGTTCTAATTTAAAAATTAATGGGATTAAAATTTGTAGGAATATATATTTCGACTTGCACACAACTTGCATTAAATTAAATTTCTTTTTATTGAAACAAAAGAAATACTCTGAGATGACTCATGAGCCCATAGAAAACTACGTAACCACGCACCCTTTTGACTAAACGATAAATTAACTAAGCATTTCAATTATTAAAAATTAATTATTGTGTTATTTTACTCTATTATCATTATTGTTCCTATAACTCAATCTGTTTGGCATCACCGTTAAATTTTGGACACACAAGTCTCACCTGATTTTTTGTTGTCATTATTTATAAGACCTTTTTCTTGCTACATTATAAAACTTTTTTAATTAATATTCTAAAAGCATAAGTTTTTTTTAGAAGAATCACACTTTAAAGATTGGTAAATTTGTACTAATTACTTTTTCGAAATAAGATTTATTACATAACATCTTTTATAAGAACTGACGTTTCCATTTCCAATGTCTTCTCCCTCAATCATATTTTACTTGAATTTCAAAATGTTTGTCGACTCTTTTATATATAGGCATTTTTTTTTTCGGTTAACTCATAGGTATTTTCCGTCTATCCGTGTAACAGTTTAAACGAAAACTAATCTCATTCAGGTCTCAGAGACAAAATAGTCAGAGCCCAACAATATCGACTCTAAGAATCGATTTTGAGTCTTCTTCTTAAGATGTAGCTCGATAGACATTTCTTTTTGAATAAGTTGATCTTTCAATAAAAATATCGTCGTAATAAATTATGTCTTTTTTATAAAATATATTATACTCATTAACCTTTGCGATGGAAGACTTGTTACATATTCTTAAGGTACTGATAAAAAAATATATATATTAAACATAAAAATATAATATATCCATATTGAATAATAATAATAATAATAATAATAATATTTAAGTTGTAGACCTTTTCACTTAACTAATTTTTTAAATTCTCTTCTCAGTGTGTTTGTAGATTACTGGAATTATGGATCATG
>QANZ01025510.1:0-18237 GCA_003254925.1 Chamaecrista fasciculata | reverse complement strand
TTATCGAATTCTACACTTCTACTCAATCCTTATTAAAAGTGCAAGTTTTTCTTTATCTTGCTGATATACATACATAGAAATAGAAGCTCAATGATTCAGAATTTTAATCATGTATTTATATAATTATATTCATAACATTTTCGTATAGATAGTATATTCCGGTATCCTTGGTGATCAATTTGGGAAAAAGAACAAAAGTCCCATTGGTCAAAATTTACTACATATTCATTGTAGAGCTAGATGTTAAAAATTAATCCACAGTAATATCACCAAATTAAATTAAACAAAATCAAAGTAAACTGAATTGAACTAGAGAATGAGTAATTTGTTCCACAAAGAGACAAAATAAATTGTTTCAAAATATTAACGAAAATAAACTAAATATTCAATACTAAATTACTATTTATTAGTAAAAATAAGAGTAAATTAATTATTTGATTTATGAAAGATGATAGATAATGAAAGATACCATCATAAAACTTGTTAGTCTATAAAAGAATATAATTACAATCAATTTGATAAGATCTTTATGAAATAAAGCCATAGCTCGTCACTAGAATAAAACGACACGAACTTAGTAAGATTATTTTTTTTTTCAATTTTTATGTTTTTATATCTTCAAAACATATCAATTTCTTTTTTTCTTTCCTTATCCTTTTTGTATGATTTGAATATAAAGATAAATCATTGTTTCTTCACATCTTTTTGGGATACCTTCATAACCAAATTCCGTAAAAGGGCCAAACCTACATAATAAGCCCATTTAGACAACTCAATGAAAAAATGTAGAGTGGGAGACAAATCTTGATTGCAAACTTCAAAATCATGAATATTCCGTAATCTAACTATAAATTAACTCACAAAAATACTTTAGCCAAAACATAGTCTAGCAATACATTAGAGTTCCAAAACTGAAATCCAACTTGAGCTAAATATCATGTTGCCATAATACTGTCTTGGTGATGAAGACAAAAAAAAAAATAGAAAACGAAGCAGCTCCAATACGAAGAAAGCTTACAGCCTTCTACCCCTCCTACCACCCTTTCTACGAGTGCTATCAGAAGGAATGGGAGTCACGTCCTCTGCAAAATCACATTGTAAATTAACATTTAATCAAATGGTATCAAACTAGACACACAATTGTGTAAACCACAAGGGTGAACTGTAGTGTAGTGGTGACTGGTGAGGAAGTGTCAATAACTTAGCAAAAACTTTTGGATTCAAAACTTAGATTTGTCAGGAATCATAAGTAGAAAAACAAATGTATAAGTGGATATTAGGCAAAAACCAATAAATCAAGTAACAAAACAGCTTCGATTAATAATTTGAGAAGGACCATTCATTACCTATCCGACCAATTTTCATTCCTGACCGAGCAAGGGCCCGGAGAGCAGACTGAGCACCAGGGCCTGGTGTTTTTGTCTTGTTTCCACCAGTGGCACGGAGCTTGATATGAAGAGCAGTTATACCCAGCTCCTGTTCCAGAATGCAAAGAGTCAATTTTGAATCTTTTCGATAAAAAATTAGTTGGCATTCATGCCAAGAATATTAAAAATAAGCAACATTGTGACTGTTTAATGTTATATTCAACAAGACCAATTGAAATAACTGTTATTAAAAACAAATATGACCTTGCACCTAGCAGAGACATCTTGTGCTGCAAGCATAGCAGCATAAGGGGAAGACTCATCTCTGTCAGCTTTAACCTTCATTCCACCTGAAGTCAGGAAAGATAATATGAAATTCTTTTCATCAACAAACAAAGTGGAGATTTAACTAACATTCTTAAACAGCTAAAAATATTATCTAATTACTCGAATGGTGCATGTATTCTTGAACAATTAGTAGTGTTAAAGAATATATTCTTACAATGTAAGGCCTGAGTCAACCAGTTTCATGAATCAGGTATACTTGGCCCAACACATGGATATTGCAAAGATTAGAAATTGCGCATATATTCTCGTATAGATAAATAAGGAAACCCAATGACATTGCACATGTTGTACTTTATCTATAACATAACTAAAAGACATGAAGAATTGACAAGGAAAAAAACAGGTGCCATATAAGCATTATTAAAGTATTAGCAATATAAAGAGGAAAACCCCTTACCGGTGATCCGAACAAGGGTTTCTCTCCCAGACAAATCAGTCACATGCTGCAACCAAACCAAATGATCCAATTACAACGAGACTAAAGAAGATACAATCCTAAATTAATAAGAGATGTACTTCATATACTTACAATGAAAGTGTCATTAAATGATGCATATATATGGGCCACGCCGAAGACATGCTCACCATCTCTAACAGCTGGACCAAGAGTCACATTTTCTTCCTTTGGCTCCCTAGTCTTTCTCCTCGACTAAAGAAAAAAAAACGGCAACATTTCAGAATCAGAATTAACTATCACGCATATCTAAGACTAAAACTAAAACACAAAAAACACATACTCAACAGAGATATTATTGTAAGCTAAACAACTAACAATCTATCTCAGCCGGTGCGCCACATTATACGCAAATTGTTACAATAACTCAAATACGAAACCTTCACTATAGCTTCTAAGATGTCTTTGAATGATTATCATCACGAAAAATGCAAAGTGCCCATTCGGCATTCTTGTTAGAAATGACAGTCACTTATATACAGATTTCAGCGGAACAGCTTGATTTTAAAGATGTTGGCTTTTCCATCTACGTAAAAAATGAGAAGCCACCAAGTAAAATGCCGTCTATTGCCCACAATTACTGTTCCGTCAACAAATCAAAAGCATAACTCAAATCAATGCCTAAACACACCAACTACAGCCTCTAATATTCAACACAACGTAACCAAATTGACGGAATCATGAGAGTAAATCAAATACAAAGAAACCGCAGATAAACATGTTGAAGTCACAATCATTTTCCATCAAATTTATCGATCTAAACCTCATATTAATCAAACTACAAAATATATGGTTCCACAAATGGAGAAGTTCCTATGATTCAGAGGGTGGCGCACACAAGAAAAACAAAAAAGAGACTTAACATATCAGACGGATTTGAACACAAAAATTTCGTACCATGTTTGCAAGACGATGAGGTTGAACTCTAGCTAGAGTCTTGAGGCTTCTGCGTTTCTTCTTAGTTCTCCTCCGATGCGAAAACCCTTGTTAGGTTTTGCTGCCTTTTTATACGATAGTTATGATATTCAGATTAGGGTTTTACAGTTCAGACATGAACCCGGCCCATGTTATATGGGCTAAAATGATGATGGCCCATTTCAAATATGGACCATTTTTTACAAAACCAAAACCTCTTCTGACAAAATAATTCAAAATATTGAGATAATATTAATAAGGGTAAATTACAAAATAGGGTCCTGTGGTTTGGCCCTGTTTCAGATAGGGTACATATGGTTTGAAAAGTTTCAAATTGGGGCCTGAGGTTAACTCCGTTTGCAAAATAGGGTCTAGGTGGTTTTGACTGTCAAAAAACTAACGGTGCACGTGATAATTTGCCTAACAATCTCAGGGTCTTTAGTTAAAATACTATTTTAAGACTCTAACTATTTTTAACCAACGCAAAAATAGTATTTTAAAATAGTATTTTAACATGACGACATAAGAAATAGGGATTCAAACGCAAAAAAATTAATAGTTAGGGTCTTAAAATAGTATTTTAACTAAAGACCCTGAGATTGTTAGGCAAATTATCATGTGCACCGTTAGTTTTTTGACGGTCAAAACCACCTAGACCCTATTTTGCAAACGGAGTTAACCTCAGGCCCCAATTTGAAACTTTTCAAACCACATGTACCCTATCTGAAATAGGGCCAAACCACAGGACCCTATTTTGTAATTTACCCTATTAATAAATAGACAGAAGAAAACAACTAAATAAGAATAATGAATATCATTAAAAATGAATTTGATTTAAAAAATTAATAAAAATATGTCTAATATCAAAGTTAAAGTGATTTTAAAAAAAAATAATCTTACGTTGGTTTATTTTACTACTTCTAATGTTTCTTCAATTTTCATTTTGGTTTTGGTTTTGGTTTTCTTTTTCTTTTTCTTTTTCCTAGTAAGGGAACTTATATTAAAAGAGAAAATATTCAGGATTACACATAACCAACACCTATTCTAAGGGTCTGATATGTGCTCACAAAATCAGCAAAAGAACAAACATTCAAAAACACAAGCATATTTTTCCTTACTAAATCGAGAAATGGTTCAAATTCTTTTCTTATCTTACAAAAAAAATGCAAATATCTTATTAAAAACAACAATATCAAAAGACTCCTAGGATAAATTTTTTGTAAGGATGCCTGTACATTGGTTCCTATGGATGTGGTGCAACTTATACTAGTTAAGTGTGCCAAGTTTTGACCAACAATCAATAATCGAAGTAAAGTAGTGGTGAGAAGTAATGATAGAATCACTATTAAGAAGTTCCACAACAACAAGGCAATCAAATTCAATTATGAGATTGTGAAAATCAGCTTGAATAGCAAGATCTAAGCCAATATTGATAACCCATAATCTGCTTAGAAGCTTGAGCTTCTACCCATGAACTTTGTGAAGCCACTACACCAATTATCAAAATAGTCCCTGAAAATATCCTTAGTTGAAATAAGACCATTGGCTCCCTACACTTTCGAGCAAGCCCCATCTATATTCAGTTTCCACCAACCACCAGGTGGTGGTATCCAAGAAATGCTATAAGTGGAAATATTTTTATGAGATTTGGAGTTACCAGCTAGAAAGAACCACTCTAAAGCATCACGTTAGGCAAGATCAATAATAAGAGAAGGAGAGAAAGTAGCATTTTGAAATAGTTGTTGGTTTCAGGCCAACCAAATATGCTAAATAAGATAACTAAAAATAGTTCCATGAGGAACTTTAAATTGAGTATCATCATCACAGGTTGCATTATCATGTAACCACAGGTTGAAGTCATTGACATCCTTGACCCTAATAAGATTAGTGCTTTTTTTTTTTTTTGGCCAGAGACAAGAAGATTAGTGCTTTTGATTCATACCAAGTTAGACATATATAGGGGAAATTTTTAAGAACATGTTTGATGGTTTCGAAGTGGAATCCACAAAGTGGAAAGCAAGTAGCAAAGGACAATCCACGAGCATAAAGGTTGTCATTAGTTGGGAGAGCCTGCCATAACACTTTCCAAAGGAAAAAGCTTCTCCTAATAAGTTTGGCTAAAAAGGCCTTATTTCATTCATGGGTACAGAACATACCAATGCCACCATTATCTTTAGCTAAACAGATGGTATGCCAATTAGTGAAATGCAATTTTTTATTCCCTAAATAATTAGACCAGAGAAAGGATAAAACTTACATCAAGTTCCATACATCCTTGCTATCAAGTTTCACAAATCATAAGTCTTGATTATATTATCTCTCTTCAATGATTGGTCATGCAAAAATATTCTCTCTCTATCATGATTGGTCATATATAAAATTTGTGCCACGTGTCAAATGTTGATCGGAGAACTTGATAGCAAGGATATAGGAAACTTGATGTAAGTTTTACCCCAGAGAAAATCTCTGAGAACTTTATCAATTTTGGTACAAAGCTTTAGGAAGAGAAGGACATTGTGTGAAGTAAACAACAATGGGAACACAAACAAAATTTATAAGAGTGACTTTCCCAGCCCAAGAGATAGATTTTTGGGTTGAAATCAGAAATTCTATTATTTAATCTTGAATTTTTTGTTTTTTAACAAAAAATTTGGGCAATATGTTAACAGGTTACGCACAAAAAAATCCACGTTCGTTAGTTTTAAGATTTAATAAATAGATTTTCTAAGTTTTTAATTTTATTCATAAAAAATATTTGAGTTTTAAAATTCGATAAACACACCCATTAGATTTTTGACAAAAAATTAAATAGTATTATATTATTAATTAATTATGCCCAAAGCCCAATCATCAAACTCATTTAAAAAATAAATAAAATGTCAATGTTAATAATAATAAATTATGAGAAATTAAATTAAAAATCTATTTTGAAAACAATTTAAAAAAAAAAATCAATATGCAGCTACTTAAATAGGATTTTATGAAAAGTCGATCAAATCACATTTTTGGTCCCATATATTTGGGGTAAATTTCAATATAGCTTTTTTTTTTATTATTTATTTGCAAAATCAATTAGGCAAAAGCACCATATTAGTACCTAAACTTTACACCAACTGTCAATTTTGTCTCTAATTTTTTTTGTAGTCAATTTCGCCTCCTATGTTTCACATTTTGGTTAATTATATCCTTTGACTAACTTGTTTTAATAAATTAACGATAAACTTTATCTTATTTTTCAATCTGAGTTAGGATTTGATTTTCTTTTTTTATAAATTTTACATTACATGTCATTAGTTACGTAGATTATGTCGTTAATATTTGGCTAAAGTAAGAGCAAATGATAAACTTGACCAAAATGTGAAACATTGAAGATGAATTTAACCGCAAAAAAATATTGGGAATAAAATGGGCAATTGGTATAAAGCTTGGAGATCAAAAAAAGTGTTTTTTTCAAATTAATTTTACATGTTTTTATAATTTTTTACTTTTTGGTCCAAAATTCATGTTTAAATTTGATTTGACCTCATTTGTTGACAATTCTAATTCGGTAGCAAAGGACTCTTCGAGAGTAACCCGTCACATTCAAATTCAAAACAAAAGAGATATGATCAATTTTGATCGTTTGACCTTAAAACGAGCGACTTACTTTTAGAACTCGATTTAACTTTATTTTTTGATAGACCCAACTATAAGACGAAACTCATAAAAAAATAATATGTAATTCTAAACTCTTTGTATTTGATTTTGAAACATAAGATATATGACAATATTCATCCATTGAGACCATAAAGTAAAAAATTATGAATTTATATAAAATCAATTTTGTAAAAAATAAAAAGAACTAAATTAAAATTCACCACAAATATATAGGACCAAACGTGCAATTTCACCCTCAAAATTTTATCAGAGAATGAACATCTTTTCTTTCTTTGTAAGCAAAACAATTCATTCTCTATCTCTCTGTCCGTACCTCCGTTTAACTTTAGTGAGAAAACGGATCGGGTCTTGTAAACTCGGGGTCAAATTTGCCATTTGCCGAGAGGGATAGGAAGGATAATTCATATGTTATGCAACGAAGATCACGGACCCGAACAGCAACAACGAGTTAAATCATACAAATCACGAAGGCCGTAAACACTCTTTTCCAGGAAACAACCCATTCATTCAATTTCTGATTAATTTGTTTGTAAAAGAGGCGGAGGAGGGAGGTGGGTATCGTTGAATTTCATCGTTCTCGCAAAATTCATTGATACAAATTACAATCAAGCATGAGCGAAGAAGGCAAGAGCAGGGGAATCGCCGCCGATTTCCCTAACCAGCCTTACTACGGCACGTTTCAAGGCGTCGCCAACTACTATCCTCCTGCTCCGCCGCCGCAGCAACACCACCCACAACCTCAGACGGTGGTCTGCTTTCCTCAGCCGATTCCGCCGCCGGGAACGTACGTTGGTCCCCAGTCTTATCACCATGGGTACCAAACCCTTCCAGTTACAGGTTGAGATTTTTTATTGGTTATGGTGTTGGATTTTACCGTGCAAATTGTGGGTTTAAGTTATCGTTTAGAATTATTTATTGGGTTAATTGATGCTTGTGTTATTAACCATGGATGAGCTGGAGGTGAATGTTCCTATTGGATTTGACAATTTAGATTTGATCCTTGTGGTTTCGTTAGAGGGTGTTTGAAGTTCTTGTCATAATCCCGTAAACTTAAATTGTGCTTATTCTGATTGATTTGAATCCGTTTTTAATGAACCATCTATTTTAAAATAGGCTTTTGTAATTTGGCTGGGGAGCACAGTTTTTGGGTTGGCTCAATAATCTTTTTGTGGGAAATTTGGTCCCAATACATTTTGATGGGTTGTTCAAGGTTTTTTTCCCCCCTATAGCCAGTTTACATAGCTGTAAGGTCAGGGTTATGAAATTCTGGGTCATGAGGGCTGTTCTTGGGATTTTCAGACTAATGAATTTAAAGAATGTATCATCGAGTGCTATTTTCTATATCATGGTTCATAAATTGAGAAAGTTTAGCAGTTGCCAAGATTTTTTCTGTTTGACAGCTGCAATAGGCGTTAAGATCTACAATGAGCATTGGGAAATAATGAGTTGCAATATCAGAAAAAAGCATCTTAGATGAATAAATCAGCCAATAGATAGATTGTTTTTTATATATGATAGTATATTTGGGCATCTTTTAAGAGGAGAGTTATAAACCCTTATCTTTTTTTCCCCCTTCTT
Organism: Chamaecrista fasciculata; assembly: GCA_003254925.1. Taxonomy (NCBI): domain Eukaryota; kingdom Viridiplantae; phylum Streptophyta; class Magnoliopsida; order Fabales; family Fabaceae; genus Chamaecrista; species Chamaecrista fasciculata. The sequence goes on along the minus strand of QANZ01025510.1, from coordinate 9,918 downwards.
TATTTGGTTTGAAAGTTGAAACAGTTTCTCTGGAATATATAATCATGCGGTGAAGAATGCTTCTTATTTGTCTTCTATGTTCACTATATAATATTTGATATGATATTGTTGTAGGTTATGCTATTGCTGAAGGAAGGCCCATAAGAGAACACCGTCTTCCTTGTTGTGGACTTGGTCTGGGTTGGTTCTTGTGAGTTTACTTACACTTTATTCAACTGGTTTTTATTCTGTTTTAGTTATTTATTATAAATGTTGTCCAGATTGAGATCTTATCTATGATTAGAGGAAGCACAAGATATATCAAATCGGAAGATCTGATCACTTTTCACTTATGACTACATATATAACTAAAAATAGTAACATAAAACTTTTGAGTAAGTATAAATCTATTAAAATCACACTAGATCTTTTTTCTTTAATTAAGTTCATCCATATCATCATGATCTTCTTCCATGATATTATCTTCCTTTTGAGTTTCACAAGGTGATTGATAGACCACTACTGATCTACTGTAGGAGGCGATGTCAGCCACAAAATAGCTTCCTTGCCCTTGTGCAAATTCTATCCCTCTATACCGCTTCTTGTTTGTGGATCACCTTTCTTTTATTTTACTTTTAATTATTTTTTATTTGCTGGAGTCGATTAGAGTCTGTTGATCATGTTTCCTAGTTTATCATTTTGTTATTTTCACATTGTTTGTTGGTCATGCTTTCCTAGCTTTTTGGTGAATCTACCACTATTTAGTTTACCAGGATCAGAGGAATAGGCATTCAGTTTTACTAAGAAATGTATTTGAACCTAGTCCCCTCTATGGAATGTTGATTGAAGAGTATTCCTAGATTTTGGAGAATAACTTTTCCCTCTCTCTTTCTCTTTTAATTATTTCCAAGTTACCTGGCTGGTTGTTATCAATGATCCTACGGTCTTGCTTTGTAAGATTGCAATCTTAGACCTGTCTCACCCAAAATTGATCCTACTCAAGATCAAAAGTAGAAAATACTAGCAGGTTTTGCAAGCGATCTCAACAATTTTTTTTTTATTATTAAATTGTAAGGGCAATATGCACACTGTAAAATTACATGATGACTTTCATGTGACAGTGCACATTGTAAACAAGCAAACCTTTTATACAGCAGTGCAGAAGTATTATTATATCAACAACAGATATTTATACAAAAAAAAAATTACAGAAGGTTTAAATTTTAAGTTTTGATATTATTGTTCAATGTTATTGCACTTATCAAATGAGAAGAAAAATTTCACAGTTACAATAAGCACGAAGAGAGGATCAAAATATAATTGTATTCAAATGCTCTCCTGGGATCTAGGCTAATGAGAGGCCACAATCTCTGAATGTTATATTTATCTTTTGTGCTTGATATTAGGAATATCATTCCAATAGTTTGCCTTGCCAACCAGATGTATTGACGATCACTATCTAATTTGTATTGCAAGGTTTATAATGGGTTTCTTTCTTGGTGGCTTTCCCTGGTATGTTGGAGCTTTCATTCTACTATGTGTACGGATGGATTACCGAGAAAAGGCTGGATTGGTTGCTTGCACTGTTGCTGTAAGTGGTTATCAACTTATAATACTTAGCAAATTATTTCAATTTCCTTTTTCCTGGTTGTATGGCATGCTCAATTTGTCGTGCCTGATTATTCTTTTAAGTATTATTTGGCTGCCAGAAATTCATTTGTTCATCCACTGGGTGTTGTGCAAATCTTAGAAGTTACAACTTACGTAATGTTACTTGAGTAGCATATCTGTTTTTGGAATTTCTTGGTGCTTGGAATGGTTGGATTTGTAATTTATCTAGAGAGTTTATGCTTGTGAGTCATTAGAATTACAAATTTGGTTCAGAGTCGAAAAGTGGTGTCTGACAGAAAATGTTTGTGTCAAAGAAAGATAAAATCATATCTAGAAAGAATAAGGTTAGATGGATTAAACTGTTACTTAGATTTAACTTACGAATAAACAATTCTCACCTAATGTTCAAAATTGCTGCTAGAGTCTATTATTGTGTTTGTCTGTAATTTGTCGTTGCTAGACGCTAGTTTATTACTATAGGTCATTAAGAACTAAAATGATTGGTTGCTGCAAGGAACCCTGTATCAGTTGCATGTTATTGCATCTCTAATGAATAAAATATTCTCCATTTGCACAATCATACTTTTTCCATGGATTCGTAACGAGCCAAGGTGATCTTTGGTGCAGTTACATACTTACCATAGTAAAGGTCCTTTAATTCCTTTTATTTTTCTCTATGAACTGATCATGTCGACTTTCAATATCATCAAAACATGAGTCCAGACGACAACTAGTTCAGATAAATATTTGCTGGAGGTAGAAGTGGTTCATCTCTTGTCAAATCATCACTCTGCCTTCAAGCTGTAAATTTTAGGGGGTTTTAACTAGTGTTTGATCTGGGAAAAATTTACTACTTAACGATTAGAAATGAGCACTATGTACTGTCAACCGTGTACTTTACCATATTAATGATGACATAAATAAGCCATCTCAATTCCTTAGATGTTGGATGCTTTTTTAGATTTTAGGATTATGTTAGATAATTCCCTGCATCATAACGTTGGAGAATACCACCTTAAATTTAGAACCGTGATGTAGGTAAACAAGCTAGTGGTGGTTGATTTTTTCAGAATAAAAGGGTCTGTTTGATTTTGTTCTCCCAGCATAATTTTCTGTTTTAAAAAACAAAAAATACACATTGTTTTCTGTTTTCAAAATCAAAAAACTGTTTTGAAAAACAAAATCAAACACGCCCAAACTTTCTTCAGTTTCCTTTTATACATTGTCATCCTGACTTTAGCATTGCTCTGGTGGCTCAAGATGCTTGTGTTCGGTATGTTGATCTCTAAAATGTTTGGTGTCTTCAAAATGCAATGTGGCATAGGGTGACACTGATTGGCATAAACACAGTGGGTGATTTTACATCACACAGCTTTTAGCTTTGTGAATTCTTATGACATTGATCATTTGTGTCATCTTATTCTTTGAAATCTTATGCCATGTTTTCTAAGATACCGAGAAATGCCAGGTATCAATAGGACAAATACCTTGCAGAATCTTCTCTGTGGTGTATGTCTTTAGTTTATTAGAACTTAGAAGTGAAGTCAATATTATGCGTTGTGCTCACTTGGATTATGTTTGTAAATGTGCAGTCCATCATTATTCTGATAGCTGTTACTTTTGGAGTCACAAACAAAGCTCAGGATTGGTGAAGTTAGCACATCTGAGAGAAATTATTGTACATTTTGACCTCTACAATCTGTTGAGCCTTTTCTCACTGTTCTGAAGCTATATTTGTATATTCGGCTACTGTTATTGTAAATTGCTACACAAATGCATATCTTCTGCAGATTAGCTGATAACATAGCCTGGAAAGTTAAAAGAAGATAATTTAATTTCTGTAATTTAAATCTCACGGCCAGTTCAAAGGTCCAGTATATGATAGTGATGGTAAATTTAAAGAATGGGATCCTCCTGTTAAGCTCATATGTGATGAGTGAGTTGGAGAAAGAAAATTTTTTACTTTTTGAAAGAAAAATTAACTACAAATTTGTCTTCAATTTGTGACTAACAATGTTTTGTTTTGTTTTTTTTCTATGTCAACTCAATTATTTAAACACATTTTGTTTATTTATTTATGTTAAATTTAGAATTGTTCCCTTAAATAATTGTGAAATAACTTGTACAAAGTTGCTTCGACACTATTTTGAAAAATTGATATTATTTAACTTTCACCTAATAGACACTCTAAATCAACGTTATCAAATTCCAATTGAACTGAACGATTGGATTGATCCAACTAGGATTCGAATGTGATGATTGCTCGATTTAAAATTTTAAACAGTTCAAAAAATATACCCATGTTGAATCGTGTTAAATCGAGTAGGTCCAAATTCAAAATGACCTGGAATAGTTTTAAAAAACTAACCCTAAAATAATACAAATTTATTAAAACGTTGCTCCAATATCTCAAGTATATAATAAATATTCATATCATCGCAAAGTTAATTCCACAAGTGATTAACCACACAAACTTTTTAGCCTTAAGATTTGAAAAAAATATAGTGGGATGTGTGTAATATTAAAAAGAAAAATCATCACATCTTATAGTCATGACCTAGTATGATAGAGCTATTATTATTTTTAAAAAAATATTGCGTTTTTAATAAAATTTGTTTCGATTAATCGTAGTGTAGTGTGATTAATAGTGGTGTTTGGATGATTGTTGATTATTTGGTGTGAAATTATTAAAATGTGTTTCGATTAATAGTGGTGTTTGGATGATTGTTGATTATTTGGTGTGAAATTATTAAAATGTGTATGTAATGATTGTGGTAGGTGGATAAAAAGTAAGGAAATTGATAAATTGTATAGGGGTATAAAAGGAAGAAAAAGTTGGAAAAAGTAAGGTGTGATTTTATTATAATCAAAATGTGTTTGGATATGATTGTTGTTTGAAAAAAAATAAAATATGTTACAGTTTTCCTTGAAAAACGTGAAAACTTGATTATTTTCATGTGCAAGTGGGGGTGATTATTTGATTTGGTGCACCGAATGAATTTTGGCATATGTAATGGTGGACCAAAAGGACTAAAATGTACAATTTTTGCCCGACATTTGGTGGACTAGCGAAGAAAATGGTGCACCGTTTCGCAGCAGATGAGAGAGAATGGAGGCACGCACGCGGACCCGAAATTTTTATTCAATTTTCTTCAATTGGACATTCGGTCCACCGTTTTATATTTTCGGTTCGCCATTCATGAAGGAATTCTTGCACACTCATATTAGCCCAGAATTTCGGTCCATTGAGTTCCGAATGGTTCACCGCTTAGCTATTGTAATTTGGATATCGCGACATTCGGTCCGCTATTCATGAAGGAATTCTTCTACACTCATATTAACCCAGAATTTTGGTCCACCGAATCTGAAAATCGGTGGACCAAATGTCGGGATATAAAAATAATTTCCGAAAATCTTCGGTCTATTTGGGTTTCTGTTATTGATTGATTCTCGGGAATCATCGCCGTCTACTGCATGTCAGATTACTATATCCTCTTTCGTCTCTCTCCAACCAAAATTTGTGCCTCTGCTTTTATCTTCTGTCAGCCACCACCATCTTCGCCGAGAGAGACCTCACAAATTTTTTTTTTTTTTTCTGGTTTTGGTTCACACACACAGCCCTTTTAGAATCTACTCTCATTTTTCCCCAACTCTACACGCACTTCTTCGACATTCCTCAGAAAATTTCCAATTTTCTCGGATACCCACTTCAATTTTTTCGACTAACCAGGTCTGAGTATGGAATGAATAATCAAATGCGTTGTTTAATTTATTCTTCAAAGCCATCAGGATCATATTCATAGGGTTGTTGATTTGGATGAAAATATTCATGAATTAATAAAGGTGTTGTGTGAATTGCGAGACCAGATCTGAGAATTGAGAGAGAGACAACATACAAGAGAGACGAGAGAGGGTACAGAGAGGAAGATAATGGCCAAAATATCAATTTTAGTCCTAAATAATTTGAACAAAATAACATTTTAGCTCAAGACAATAATGAGTATTTACATCCTGGCCCCTCATTAAAGTAAATGACTATTTTGCCCTTATGATGGGTGATTGAATGTATTAGAGTATAGGTAATTATAGGTATATATATATAAGGGTATAAGTGTAATTGAGTGTGTTTGATTATAAAAAAATTATGATTATAATTTGATCAGAAAAAAAACGCAAACGAACGTGCTTATTACGATTATAATCAGAGCATATTATAATCAAAACGCAAACGAACTGAGTACGTATGATAGAGCTATTGAATTCTTGACATAGAAAAGCCCTATGTTAAACTAGATATACAATATATTTGTCATCAAGTTTAAGGAATAATTTTGTCTGAAAATTATTGACAATAAAGCACATATGGAATGAAAATCTCCAATAAAGAATAAATTCGTATTTAATCCTTCAAGTTTATAGTTATTTATAAATTTTAACAAATATGTGCCAAAATGAGTCATTTTACCTTACAAACTGGGCTTGAAGTGTTTGAGACTTTGAGTACTGTTCCCTCCATGGAGGCCCAAAAAATGAAGGAACAATTTAGTACATAGGACTCGCCGCACTGTAATTCTTACACTCGAATTAGGGTTTCCTCGCCTCGTATATAAACAAAACGAAAACCCTAATTACCTGATCCTACGACAGAGAGAAAGAAGGAGCTCCGAAGCCTTCCTGTGTTCATCTTCTCTCAGAAATGGTCACTTTCAGGGTGAGTCATTGTATCATTGGTCTCTAATCTATTCATCAATTATATCTAATTGTTGCCGAAAATTGTTTCTTAGAGTCCTTTCAATCAATTTGTCTCTTAAGAACTCTTTTTTTACTAATTATTTCGTGGAGTGTTGGTGACTCATGCGTTTTTCTTAGCTACCATACAATTTGTTTTTGTTTGTGAAGCTTAATTTTGTGCCATTGCGGTTGCTTTTACAGTTCCACCAGTACCAGGTCGTTGGGAGGGCTCTGCCCACCGAAGCAGATGAGCACCCTAAGATTTACCGCATGAAGCTTTGGGCCACGAACGAGGTTCGCGCAAAGTCGAAATTCTGGTAAATTGATATCCTTGCAAGTTGCAATCCGTGCATAAAGCTGATTGATCAATTTTTGGATCTTTTGAGTTGTGGAAGAGTTTTACTCAAGTTGATAATATCGTTTTCTCCCCAGAATTTGAAGGGAATGACGTTAAAATTAATTTGGCTGATTGCTTTGAATCAGGTATTTTTTGAGGAAATTGAAGAAGGTTAAGAAGAGCAATGGTCAAGTGCTTGCTATTAATGAGGTACATTTTTACATGCCATGTTTATCTAGCATTATATTTCTCTGTACTGCATTCTGTCAATAGGAAACACTGATTAAGAAGTTTAATGACATTGCAGAACGATTATTAAATTCTTTCATTTGGGGTGGGTTTGAGTTCTTTACGTGAGTCTTGCCATTGTGGTCTCTAGTCCTGAATTTAATGGTTATGGCATCTGATGGAATAGCTGAATAATACTATTATTGAATTTATTGGTCTCTTGTTCATGGCCATACTGAATTAGTGAAAAGTGTTTATTGGTAGACTAACAATAGAATAACCTATATCTCACTAGGCCTAATGAACCTACAGATGTTTCATGTCAGCTAAGACAGTAGTGTGGCTATTCAAATCACGAGGCTCAGCTATAAGGTGCATATATGAGTAGTGGTATGGAGTACCTTTGCATTTATTATTGAGAGATGATTGTGTTTTCAATTCCTTAAAAATAGTTTGTATAGGATCCATGTTTACCATAATTATTGATCCAGTAAACAAATTATCATCTAGATCTCTCTCTTGACTTGTACAAAGATACCTGCCAAAATTTTGACTGCAACCCTGATATACATGATAGATTGGAATTTTATTGGCCAGAAGTAAACAACTAAGTGTTATTCATAATGTGGTCTATCTATTTGAACAAAACAATCTTTTCTTTTTTCCAGCTAAAATCAGAAGCATTTTTCTTTTAGGCTTCTGTGAAATTATGATCCTTTCTAAGGTATTTAGGTGTCATTTTCTGACAATTTCTGTTGACAATGTTTTAGATAGATTGTTTTGTAATAATCTATTATTTCTTTCAGCTTTAAAAAGAAATGATATATTTTATATAGTTTTGGAGACTTGCTACCAGAATTTCTAGACCAATGATTTGTCCTCTCAAACTGATTATATGCTGAGGGTTAGGCTTGTATCTATCTGCAATTATGTTCTTATGCAGTTTTAATTTTGGGTTTACTTAAGCTATGCTGTTTCACAGATTTTTGAGAAGAATCCAACCAAGATCAAGAACTATGGAATCTGGTTGCGTTACCAGAGTAGGACTGGCTATCACAATATGTACAAAGAGTACCGTGATACCACACTAAACGGTGCAGTTGAGCAGATGTACAATGAGATGGCTTCCCGTCACAGAGTCCGGTTCCCTTGCATTCAAATCATCAAGACTGCCACCATCCCAGCCAAGCTTTGCAAAAGGGAGAGCACCAAACAATTCCACAACTCCAAAATCAAGTTCCCATTGGTTTTCAAGAAAGTCAGGCCACCCACAAGGAAGCTTAAAACCACTTACAAGGCATCTAGGCCCAACTTGTTTATGTAATGCGGTTGGTGGAAGTGAGTGATAAAGTAAAATCTAGTGATCAAAACGTTTTTGGTAGAAACTCTTTGGTTCCAAATTACCTTATTTTGTTTTGATAATCTTAGAATATTGTCATTGTGCTTGAGTGTTTGTACTGTAATGCTTCTATTGGATATTATTATCTTATATATTTATGGTATTTGGGCAGGAATGGACAAGCTTATATTACAAGTCTCTTTGTCTTTGTCCTTTGAAATTTTTGAGCTTGTTTGGTTTTGTTGTTTTATGTTTTGTGCTTTACAATGAAGATGGAATCCACCATTGACATAATTGAGAGTACTTTCAGAGGAGTTCCTATTATAGACTGAAAATAAGGAAAGAGTGAACAACTCTTTTGGTACCCACATTGTTCAGTGGCAAATTTGCAATTTCCTAGTCTTGAACAATTTTTAAGTCGAAATAGATTGACCACAATGAATACCTTGATGCAGTCCGAGAAAAACAACATAGTGGGGAAGTTTTCCTCTTGCTTGTTTCTTGCTTCTTGAGTGTTTTTGTTGATTCTGATCAATCTTGGGTACTTAAGAAACAAGTGATGGAGAAATCATATTGAAACTTAACGCTGGAAAGGAATATTGATCTTAGATTTGTCCTAAGAGAACGAAGTGACAAAGCATATGACAATGAGAATAAGGTCATAAAGTAATTTCATGGCCTTGTGCTTAGTGCTAACTGCTAACCCATTTACACAATGTACCATCCCTCAGAAGTCAGAACACAGATAGGTAACGGTTCCTTCCTCTCTACCATAATAGTATAATACTCGTTTAAAGATATATAATTCTTCTTATAATGCCCTTAATATAAGATATATAAGTTACATATTCTTTTCATGTCTAAAGTTCTATACATTCAAAGAACTTATTTGTACATAAATTATAATGATGAAATTAAGAATATGATATATTGTGTTCTTTTCATTCTGTCTCGTTTGTATTCAATATATATTGTTTTCAGCATCGTCAACTATATCTATGTAATAATAATAATCTTCACATTCTATATGCCTAGTGCCAAATTAATATGTGCATTACTTCAAAAGGTGGGTAAGAACATCATTGCAATTTGCAAGACTTGGGTGAAATACTCAATTATGATGATATTGACCTGGTGCCAAATCTTTGACAATTATGCTAACTGTAATGATTGTAATTGCTGGCCTATAATTTGTTTGAAATGTGAATACTTTTATATAGTTTTGATAAATCATATATATATATATATTCATACAATGTTTTAAATCAATGTTGAAGTTGATCTTAAAGAAATAATTATTGTACTTAATTATGACATTTCAAACCACTGGCTACTGATAATCTCCTTTTCAGTTGATGTAGACTTGACTTTTTTTTTGTCAGATAAGTCTCATGAGATTTTGTTTTAACAAATTGATTGATACTAAAGGTAGCTCCCTTAGTTTTCATATGAAGTATTTTCCATCATATATAGAAGAAATTTCTAAGATAAGTTCTCAAAATAATTGAATTGTTAACTTTATAATAGAAGAAAAAGAAAAGAAAATTGGTAAAAGAAAAAAATAATAAGCTTGAAAAGAAGTGTACGAGCACATGCAATGTCTCAATCACTATATATAATTATATTTTCACATTCCATTTCATTCCTTTGGTTCCATAAAGCTGCATGACACTATATTTTGCTGTGGAGACCC
>QANZ01025491.1:36707-61598 GCA_003254925.1 Chamaecrista fasciculata | reverse complement strand
ACAGGCTGACATCCAAGATTGGCGGAAGCCCTCCACACGAAAAACACCCCGTGCGAACGCACGGGTCTCATCAATTATCTTAATTATCTTAACAAAACAATGGTTTATTTTGCATACGTGGCGCATTCTCATTTAGTGTTTAGCTACTGTTTCAAAGCACACACTCATTGAAATGCCAATGGTGAATGATGATGAATGATGAATGATGAAATGAAACACTAATTCATACCTGTTTCCGATTTAGACAATTATAACTCAACTGAAATCACTAATTCATACCTCAAATAGTTTCAATCAAATATTTAAAAAAATGTATAGATTAAAATGACAAAACTCATTTAATTAGAGACTAAAATGCTAGTTATCCAAAGAAAATAACACAAGATTCACATTTCATATGAAGCAAATAGTTCTTTCAAATAGCAACTTACTATCACATCTTGTGTCTCAAGATCCACTTGCTTGCCTTTATCACTTTGACGTGTTTCAATAAACACTTCTAATTGGGTAGACTGGTCACCTGTCTTTTTCATCTACAATAAATAAGAGTGTTAAACTTGAAGCAAATAACTTCATATATAAACTAGATGCAAGTACCTGTCTTTTGCCTCTTTTGATTTGCTCTCCAACAATCTTGCTCTCATATTTTGAATTTTTTCAAGTTTAACTTTCTTGAATCTTTTAAGCAAATCAGTGCTTGATTTAGCTTGGAGATCAAAATTGAAACCATTTCTAATGCTAGAATCTCCAGTCTTTTTGGCACAAGCCAACACTTTTTGTTTAGAAGTTTCTCCCTTCTTCATTTTCATGTTCATTGCTCAAAACTGAAATGATAAAGATAAATGTTAAACAAATATATATAATTGATGCTTCAGCCATGGAAATGGAAAGAAAGAAAGAAGAGAAACTAAAGAATGAGATATATGAAATTAACTTACAGAAATTGAAAAGAGGGAGTTAAAGATTCCTAGGTACAATTTCTCTAAATTCTGAACTACTTTAGTTCTACCAAGTACTAACCAACCTATTCTCCATGTGGTCTTTCCTATTAAAATTATATTAATCTCAATTCTATGTATATAGATAGATATATAAAAGTGACAAACAACACAGTAAATTGAATTTACAATTAAACTAAAATTCAATTTTATTAAACTAAGATTCAATTTATAATTTACACACTTCGTCGGAGTGGAATATGCAGAACGGCAGAAATCGCAAGTTAGGGTTCAAGTGAAAGTGTATGTAATTGGGTGAAGCAATGAAAGGGCGGGCATGGTTTTGGGGAAAAGAATCATTGAAAATTTTAATTAATTGAGAGGGAACATTTTGGCGCATGAATTTGGGGGAAAAAATTTTGAGTGTGCAATTAGAAAAAAAAATTATCTAAAAATAAAATAAATAAATATTATTTTTTAGAGAAAACATATTATTCAGTCTCTGAATTTATATTGAATTTTTATATTTTGATTCCCATAGACCAAATCATTGATAATTGAAATAATTTAGGAATTGAGTAATATATTTTGATTATTTATGAATTGATCAGTTAACTCGATATAAATTAAGAGACTAAAAATACATTTTCTCTTATAAATTTCTTAAATTCTGACACATATGAAGATGAGCCTTGTTGACTTCCTGTGTTTTCATCTCAAAAACTCAGTTCAATTGTTACTATTAGAACAAATCCAATCCAAAATCTGAACCATAAAAAAAATTATTAATTAAACCGATCAGAGGAACCCTAAACCCTAAGCCCTCGAGTTCTCAATAAAGACCAAGTAGCATTTCATTAACTCGTTTTATTTAGATTTTTTGGATTATTTATTCAATTATCAATTATGACATAAAAGAAATGAAATGTGAAACTCTTGAGCCATTCGAGTGAGGAATCCCAACCTCACCGGTTGACCCTTTCGCTTTTTTAGCGATACCAACATATTAGTTAAAGTGTAAATTTGGTATCATATCTTTTGTTGAGTTCCCAACTTTGTCAGGTATCTTTTTTGTTGTATTTTTTATCTCATATCTTTACAAAAGGTTCCAATTTGATATCATATCTTTTGGTCAAGTTGCATAATTGGTCTTATATCTTTGCAAAAAGAACAACCATTAGTTGATCCTTTTGCAAAGATATCCGACAACTTTTGTGCCTGATCCAGAGAAATAGAATCAATTCTGCAATTGACCCAAAGATATGAGACCAAATTGGGAATTGACCCAAAGATATGAGGCCAAAAGTGAAACAAAAAAAATAGATGAGACCAAATTGAGAAATTAGTAAAGATATAGGACCAAATTTACACTTTGACCCAACATATTTAAGCAATTGTCATTTTGTAAGACCATAATGAAAATGCAATTTTTGTTTTTTTGTTAAATGAATATGATATTGAGATTTTTTACCCAAGCGTGCTTGGCTTTTAAGTTCGTTTTCACAATTTTCTAATGTCATTGATAGATTATAATTTCTAATAAAAATTTAAAATAAAAACCATAAAAATTAAAATTATTGTAATTGTCTTTTTTTTTTTTAAATTATTGTAATTGTCAACAATTTATTTTTTGGGTCAAATTTAAAGATTAAAAAATAAAAATGCAATATAAATTCAGGGACCAAAAAGTATAAATTAGTTCAAATTCAAAGATAAATTCGTCACTTAGGATCAAATAATTAACAATTTGAAATATTTTAAAAATCAATTCCTATACTTCAATTATCCAAATTAGTAGAATTGGTATAAATTTAAGGACCCAATTTGAGTAAGTTGTTTTGTGAAAATATTAAAAGTAGTAATAGGGTTTAGATTTACGCCAAAAAAAAAATAGGGTTTAGATGGATTTGAAAAAAAAAAGAAGAAAAAATAGCTATGGAAAGTATCCGTAGCTATTGTGAGATCCCGAGTTTTAAAGTTTAGTTTTGGGTGTTCATGAATGGAATTAGTGATTTTTTTTTGAATTCTAGATAGAATTTTAAACTAATTTTAAACCAGTATTAGGAGTTTTGGATTATAAATTTTAGAAATTAGTGAACACGAAAATTTAGAACTTTAATTGTCATATTTGAAATCCCTATATTTTATTTGGCTTGTGGTAAAAATTTGGAAGCAAACGGAATTTAAAATTTCATCTGAGTTTTCTCTAGATCTAGAAAATGACGCATTCGAACACGACCTGAAATGTCTTAGGGATAAGTTTTTCAAAAATAAATTACATATTTAGAATCTACTTCCCACAGCGAAGCTAAAAATATAAGTTTCGTCAAAAAATTTTATTTTTAAAATTTTGAGTTTTTGGACTGTTTTAGAAAGATTTAAACAATTTTGGGCTTTTTCACAAATACCGATTCTTGAGGTCCTGCAACTTAATATCAGATTGCTCCCCCAACTTTTGAAATTTACAAAATAGCCCCAATCACCCTTATACCAGCCAATTCGACCATCTCCTTACTTTTTCCAGAAATCCTCTCGTCTCTCACCCCCATTCTCCCCTTCGACGCAGCAGCCGCCACCAGCCACCACCACAGCTGACGTCGACCACCCTCGGCAGTTCAGAAGCCGCCGGCGCTGCCACTCTTGGTGGTGGAAACCACCATCCCTTCTTTGTCTCTCCTAGGTAGCTTCTCTTCTCCATTTTCGTCACTATTTGGATTCTTGATTGGGAATGAATTTTTGATGCTATAAACTGGAATTTCTACAGAGTTTCTAGTCACTTAATGATGCATTTTAACATTCCAAACGCTTGATTACAGTTTGGGTTCATTCCTATCAACTTTGGAACCCATAAAACTTAGGGTTAACTTTAAATTTGGGGTTTTTGCTAAAATTTTTCATGTTGCTCGATTCCATTGATTTTGGTGAGACCATTTGATGGTATCAATGGGTGTTTATCATTGGATTGAAGTTTAGTTCCACTTTCATGAACTTTGGACCCGATAGGATNCTATAAACTGGAATTTCTACAGAGTTTCTAGTCACTTAATGATGCATTTTAACATTCCAAACGCTTGATTACAGTTTGGGTTCATTCCTATCAACTTTGGAACCCATAAAAGTTAGGGTTAACTTTAAATTTGGGGTTTTTGCTAAAATTTTTCATGTTGCTCGATTCCATTGATTTTGGTGAGACCATTTGATGGTATAAATGGGTGTTTATCATTGGATTGAAGTTTAGTTCCACTTTCATGAACTTTGGACCCGATAGGATTTGGGGTAAACTTGAAATTTGGGGTTTTTGACCAAAACTCTTTGTTTTCTTGAGATTGATGGATTGGATGAGTTTATTGGAGGGTTATAACGAATTCCATAATATTAACTTGAGTTTAGAATGTATATTTTGAAACTTGATTTTCTTGGTGAAACTTTAAAGTTTACAAATTGGTCCCTATTGGGGATTTTGATGATTTTGATGAACTAAAGGGATTTCTTTGGAACTATGAGGGATTTTCATATCATACTCTTGATTTTAAAGTGTGAAAAACAAAATGCCCAAATTTACCTTAAAAAGGTGAAAGGGTCAAGTTTAAAGTATGACCCTATGTTTTTGACTTTGAAGTTTTGTTTGTGAAATTTCATTGAACTTGTGGATTTCAAAACATTTGTTAAAGCTCCCAAATTGATACCCAAGCATTTTGTTAGTCCCTTGGATAGGTGTTAGGTGGGTGTGACTAAGGACTAAGATGAGTGTTAAGAAGTGGGTGTCTTGTGGGAAGCTATCATTAGCTTTTGTGAAGAGTTAGACCTCCGGGTCACTTAAAAGTTAAATGTTGAATTGTGTAATTGAGTCATTGTTTATGAATGTGTTTATAGATTCGCGTACATCGGTCGTTGGTTGGGAAGCTAAGAGGTGTAGTCATCTATCCTTTGGATCGAGGTGAGTGGCTTTGTTATCTTGGCCCGTGGAGGGTTGGTGATGTTGCTAAAGAAATTAATTCTATTGTTAGCTCTGGTTGAGATTGTGGTTGATAATACCTATGTAAAATTGTATATTTTGGATACGAGTATGCTCTCTTGTATAATATTGGTTGTGATAATGACTGAGACTTGTTACTCATTCAGACATGATTGATGTTATTGACTATTTGAGAAATGGTTATGTTTATGTGTGCTCCCCTGAGGGCTGAGGTGAATATGAGATGATACTCATGCATGAGTGGAGCAAAACTGAAAATATTGTTATAAGTGCTCACATGAGGGTCGAGGTGATGATTTGTGTACTCCCCGATGCATTGAAGTTGAAATACTAATATTGTGCTATATTTGTGAATCAAGTGTGATGATTGGCTGACATATGTGTTTGATTGTGATATTACCTGTTTCATAATTGTGCGATGTGGATTGTTGATATTACTTATACTAAATGCTTCTTTACTCTTGATTGGTGTTAGAGATAGTATTAAATTTTTAATTTTTATTATAGTGTTGTATGTTCTGAGTTGACCATATTAAATTGTGCTTGTGCTCGTGATTGTGTTTGTGATTGAGATTGTGATTGTGTTTGTGATTGAGATTGTGATTGTGTTTGTGTTTGTGTTGTGTTGTGTTGGGTTTGAATTTGAGTTTGTGTTTGTGTTTGTGCATATGTGATTGCTCTCTCATAGTGTTAGTTGCGATATTGATTAAAAACCTACCTTTACTTACTTTAGTGTGTCCTTTACCGTTAATTGTTTGTGAAATGACTGAGATAATGTTGTGTGCGGTCCCGATGGGTGAAAAGCTGTGTGCGGTTCCCACGGGTTGAGATAATGCTGTGTGCAGTCCCGATGGGTGAAAAGCTGTGTGCGGTTCCCAGGGGTTGAGATAATGCTATGTGCGGTCCTGATGGGTGAAAAACTGTGTGCCTGTGTGCGGTCCCGTTGGGTGAAAAGCTGTGTGCGGTCCCCACGGGTTGAGAACTTGATTGGATGCTGTGTGCGGTTCCCTCATGAGTGGATGCAGACTTGAAATCTCATAATTGTGTGTTGTTTGGTGAATTAATTGTTGAATCTTCTTTTGCATTGAGCATTCACTTTCTTATAAGTTAATAGTTTTCATTAATTGGTTTACGTTGAGACTTTACTTTATTATAAGTTGATGATTGCTACGAATTGGTTGTATCGACATTTCATTTGCTATGGAATTGATGACTTTGTGAGGTTGAATACTGGTATTATTGACATTGGCTGAATTTGAGATCTTTGATAGTCTAAATGATATTGGTCGTATGACTTCTGCGATGTTGGCTATCCTACGTGTAGATGCAATGACGGTAAACAAACGTGATTTCATCTTAAATCAGTATTTTTCTTTAAACTATTATTCTTTACCAAATTACTTTTGCTTAAAATAGTTTTTACAAAGTTTGGTTCCTAGTATCTCTAAACGTATGACTATATATAATTTTTGTTATTACTCAATCTCTAATTTCTCATGAGTTCTTCTCTAATTTGATAGTCCTAAGGGATTTAATCGTAAACCCTTGTGAATTTTAAGTCTGTGATTGATTTAAATGCTCTATCATATTAAACGATCGATCTTGGTAAGGAGTTTCAAAAGAAGGTTTTATTACTTGATTTCCTTCCCAAATTTCGTTTTAACAAAGCTCTAAATCTTTTGTTACTTTGTTACTAAACTTTATATTTTCTCGATGAATCTTCAGATGATGTTTTCTTAAAAATCCTGTACTTCTAAAAGACTTTCTTAAACTCGTGGTTGTTCACATATTGTAATTTCTCTAAAGGTTCGAAAAATTATTTCGTCTTGAATTGTTTCATACCTTGTGATACGATTAAGGTTTTAATCACTGAATATGTTGGATCATTTAATGGAGTGAATGCTAATATAGATTGATCATTGTTGTTGAGTTATGGCTTTGTTGGTGACCCCATGTTTGAAATGGGTTAGCTACTCACTGAGTTTCGACTCACCCCTCGTTTAACATTTTTAGATACATGTTCAAGTCAAGCCACTACTTCAATCCTCGAAGGAAGCCAATCAAGAGCATATGTCATTGTTTGTCTGGGTTGTTTTATTTAAGATTTCAAGTAGATTGTATTAAACTTTAGTCTGTCAGCTTCATCAGTACTTAGGGAGAGGATTCGAGGCTATGTATCATTATCATTTTGTGCGCCTTGATTATGTCAGCGATTAATTAAATGTGTATTTTGTTGGTTCCTTGAAATGAAATTTATATTAATTTAGTGATACTCTGGGTTGACAGTTATGCATGTGAGCATTGAGTTTATTATGTCCGAGTACTTTGAAGAATATACTTACATCATGATTTAATTATGTTTGTTGGGTTGTTATGGATTGTCTATGATTAGGCTTACGGCATGGGGTAGGCCCATGTCTGTGCCGGTCACGTGCCTCCATAGAGGGGGTCGTGACAGCTAATCCGTAGCAAAACTTTATAATTTTTAAAAAAGACATTTAGCTACGGAATATTTTTATAGCTAATCCATAGCAAAACTTCAATCTTTTTTAAAAAACCATTAGCTATGGAAATTTTCCGTAGCTATTAAAGTTAGCTACGGAATTTATTTAGCTACGGGATATTTCGTAGCAATTCCTTAGCTAATCGGCAGCAAAAATTTTCTGCCTTTGCGTGCCACTCACTTTCCTAAATTTAGCTACGGAAATTTTTTACGTAGCTAATCCGTAGCTAATTAGCTAGAGAATAGCTATGAATAATTTCCGTAGCTAATTCTGTTTTTTCTTGTAGTGTCACACGCATCACTATTTACAACTTCGAATCAATGACGACTGCAGCTAGACCCACATGGGCACCTGCTAAAGGTGGCAACGAGCAAGGCGGTACGCGAATCTTCGGTCCATCGCAGAAGTATTCGTCGAGGGACCTTGCGGCGCATACGGCCTTGAAGCCCAGGTAGGGTTTTTAATTTTGCCCTAATTGCCTATTTGATTTGATTATGCTTCTCTAGTTGCTTAAATCTTTCTTTTATGTCCCGGTTTATTGATAAATTGAAAGAAATCCGAGAAAAAAGGAAACAGTAATGTCTTATTTAAAAAATTTCATTGTAAATGGGATGAAGTTACTTTCTGATGAGATAGTTATGGTTGGACCATCTTAGTGGTTATCAATCTCTTAGTTATTCTTGAAGGGCTACAGTGAATGTGTAATTGAAATTGGGGATTTGCATACTGAATATCTTTATTTTTATTTCAAGTAAGTATTGATGTTGTAATCAAGGAAGCTCGGATGAATTTTACTGATTGAAAATGCAATGAAGGTGTTTAGATTCTAGTACTTGGTTGTATCAGTGCAAAGGAAAAGGGAAGAACTTAGTCACTTAACAAGTTTGTTGGTTAATTTTATTCAGAGTTTCTGCTTCTCCTTTATTGATATTAAATCTTCATCTAAGTGCAAGATTAGATGTTTTTCCATGGTTATCTTGTTTAATGCCTAAGATGCAGACTATTTTGTACATTTGGTGGATGTTGCATATCATGTCTTTGATGTATAGTAAAACAGGTATATGCTGAAGAAGCATATGGTGTATTTTCCCTCATAACAAGCATATGTATTCCTTGGCAGGAAAGAAGGGCAGGACACACAGGACGAGTTGCAGAGAAGGAACCTACGCGATGAGCTGGAAGAACGTGAGCGAAGACATTTCTCAAAAAATAAATATAACGGTAAAAGGGTCTAACTTAAATTGTTCTTGAAATTTCTATTGCTGGGTCTATAAATTTCTTAAATTCAATGTTGTTTCTTTAAAGCGACTTACTGTTTCATTTGAATTGTATGGAAATTGACAGATGACAGGGATCGTGGAAAAGGAAGCCATCTTTTGTTGGAAGGTGCTATATTGACCCTCCTAATATTTGTTAATTTGTAATTATTAGATATCTGTGTATCTTTTTTCGCAAAAAAGAAAAGATAAGCTTGTATGGATGTTTAATCTGTATTCCGCCTTGTATTTTGATGGGGTTCGTCTCCACAGGATCAAAAAGGGAACCTGAAGATCGCATTATTCCACGCAGTGTAGATGCAGATGACTCTGATGTTGAAGTCAAGAGTGATGATGAGAGGTTGATAATCTTGCACATCTTTTTAACACTTTGTTCGCATTGTTATTGTCATAGGGAATGTTATGTGTTAGTGTTATAGTGTGTGGTTAAACCTGTCATCTATGCGCATGCATGGGTTGCTTGTTTATTAATTGAATATGTTAAAAGTCTCTTGAACTGTTTATGAATTTTTTTACCAGTGATGATGACGATGATGAGGATGAGGATGACACTGAAGCTCTGTTGGCTGAACTGGAACAAATAAAGNTTTTGGGAAGATTTGATCTTCCAATTTGATTCTCCAAGATTGCATTTGAATTCAAATTATAATATTAAGGTAATATTTTAATTAGGAATTAAAGTCCTAAAATTATGATATTATTGTAATCTCATAATTTAATAATTTGATAATCCTATAATTTAGGGATTCCCTAATTATAATTATCAAAACCTCAAACCCTATATATATTAGCTAAAGTCGACTTACTCTAAGGCTCATGGATTTTTGGAAATTTCGACTTTTCTTAGCCAATTCACAAGAGCAAAATTCGATTTTGGCTTTTGGTGAAGAGAGAGAGATAAAACAACCCTAGTTTTCCTAGAGAGAGAAAGTGGCGCAAACCTAAAAGGAGTTTTAGGGTTTGTGACAAGGTTGTGTGAGATCAAGAATAGGATTCTTGATCATAGGCGCCACCTGTTCTTGGGAGTTCAAGAATTGTTCTTGAATTCAAGAACACCGTAGATAAGGTCCCTGGTTCACTTGGAGAAGTGAAAGAGGCTAGCACCTAGGCATCTCCAAAACTGTTCGTGTGGATCATCGGCGGAGGGAGCACACTCGGAGTGGACTCCTCAGCATCGTGGACACAAAAGTCGCCGATTGATTTGGGTAAATCTCTGGTCCTTTTACTGATACAGATCCATATAGCGAATCCTTGGGAAGAAATCACTTGTGCGCCTGGTTTTATTATTTTGTGCGTTCAAATTTTTAATTTATACCTGTTTCCGCTGCGTTGTGTGCCTGGTGATTTCCCAACATAAGTGTGGGGGAGAGGAGTAAGTTAGAGTAACTTACATTTTGGTTTACCCAAAAAATTTTTCCTATTTTAGTGCTTGATTTAAACTTTCTACACTTCTTATTTTTCAGTTTTTTAGTAGAATTCGAATTAGTTGAATTTTTAATATGTTTTAAGTCTTGAGTGAATAATTTCATATTTGTGATAAGAGTTTAATCTTAGTTGTTTTCTATGGCCTGAGAATAATCTAAGTAATTTTCTAAGTTTAGTAGTATTTTTTGATTTTTATAGACCAATTTGAGAGAAACCCGGCCTAGTTGGAAGATTAAGCCTAAATAATAATATAAATATCTACTTAGAGAGAAATTTTAGTCTCTTAATTTTTTTTCTCTAGAACTTGTCTTAATTATTGGCTAAAGCTTTATGTGATTAAATATCCTTAATATGATAGAGGCATTTGTTTCTTCACCCTTTTATCCCAAACACTAGCCATAAACACATTATCCCTTGTTAGCCCCTTTGAGCCTTGTAAACTAGGTGTTTTAAATATGACTATAAACATTTCTTTTAGTAGAAGTTTTTGCCATAGTCCTCGTTTATTGTTCTTATCCCTCTTAGGATTGGGCTTCGCCAATTGTATTCAAAAAAAATATATGAAAGATAAAAAAAAAAAAGAGAAAAAGGAGAAAAAGTATCTTGCAAAATAAAAAGAAAAGCAAGAGAAAAAGATTGATCAATCAAAAGAAGAGAGTATTGTGCTTATTTACTCTCCATATATATGTGCTTCAAGTAAGATTGGCAATTACCCTTAGAAAAAGAGGATAAGAATTTCATGAGGATGTTGGTTATCAAGTATAGTAATTTGAAAGTTTGTAAGTCTAACACCAAATTGCCTTTCTTTTATCACCTTCACTTTATATGGCCTTTCCATACATTACAACCCTATTAAACACCTCTTGATTTTGGATAATTTAACACTTGTGGTGGAGACCTTGAGAATTTCTACAAGCTTATGGTAGAAACTTAGTCTAAGGAATGACTTGAGAGAAAAATACCCAATTAGTGAGGAGAGCGATACACTTTTGGAATTGGTCTTATAGAAATTAGATTATGTTACTTTACAAGGTTACTTGCTTGGTGAATTCTCTAGTTCTAGGTTATGACTTTGTACTAGCCTTGAATCATGAACTTGGGAAAATTCCTTGATTTTTTGGCATATTCTTTCTTCTTCTACTTCGTACCTTTGCTCAGGAGTGCAAAGTCTTAAGTGTGGGGGATTTGATCAGCCCAAAAGTGAACAATTTATTTGGCCTTCTTTTATTGTGTTTATGATAATAATATATTATAATTAGACCAATTAATATGCTAAGGGTGTAATAACCCAGATTTAATTTTTGATAAAAAATGATGGTTGAAATAAAATACTGTAAAATATGTAATATTTGTTTGAAAGTTATGAGATCCTAGAATTTTAAATTTTAGTATTTGGGGTTTAGAGATAGAATAAGTGGCTTCAAGAAATTTAAGATAGATTTTTAAATTTGTTTTTGACCAGTATTAAAAGTTTCAGTCTAGAATTTGAAAAAAAAAACAAAAAAATTAGCAGACACGGTAGTTTAGAATTTTAATTATTATACTTGAGATTTTCATATTTTATCGGGCTTGTGATAAAAATTTTGGAGCAAACAGAGTCTAAAATTTTATCTGACATTTTATCTTGACACTACGATACGACGCCTTCGGGTAAACCTGAAAGACGTTAGAGTGAAAGTTTTCAAAAACAAATTACATATTTGGAATCTATTCTTCGAAACGAATCCAATGATATAAATTTTGTCTAGAAATTCTATTTTTAAAATTGTGTTTTTGGGACTGTTTTGAAAAGACTGAAATGATTTTGGGCATTTTCATAAATATCAATTCTTGTGTCACTGCAATTTAATAGAAAATGAACTACCCCAAGTTTGGAAAATTAAAAAAAATGACCCCACCACTCCATAAAAAACCCACGACCCTTAGCTTCTTTCTCATTGATATTTAGCGCATCTTGGCCCTTCTCCTCTTCTAAAAGTTCAGCCGCCACTACCTCCACCCCAGACAAGCTTGCCGATCAACCACTGGCCAGACTGGAGCTCCGGAAGCCGCCCTACACGGTGGTGCAGCCACCACTCCTTGTTCTTCCTCCCTTGGTAACTTTTCTTCCTTTTCACTCTCATTTTCGTCCTCCTTTGATTATGCAGAATTTTTGCTAGTTTAAACTTGGTAAATGTGAGTTTATGAGGATATTTTGAACCTATTCCAACTCTTGATTCATTCCTTGGTTGATTGCAAACCCCACCTCCATAGTTCATGAGTTTTACCATGCTAGGGCAATATTAATCTCAAGATTTTGTCTCTCCTCTTATTGGGTTCGAATTTTTACTGTTATAATCTGATTTTTGTTAGAAATTAGTGATTAAGGATGCAGTTTAACATCCCCAAACTTTAGTTTCTCACTTGACTAGAGTTTCATCATTTCTTAGACCCGATAGGATTCTATGGCATACTTTAAATTGGGGCTTTTGACCAAAACTCTTTGTTTTCTTGAAATTAATGGTTTGAATGAGTTTATTGAAGGGTTATAATGAATTCCATGGTATTAGTTTGAATTTAGAATGTGTATTTTGAAACTTGAATTTTTTAGCGAAACTTTAAAGTCACAATTTGGTCCCTAAGGATGATTTTAACGGTTTTGATGAACTAAATGGATTTCGTGGTAACTATGGAGGAACCTCATACCATATTCTTGAATTTACATTGTTGAAAACAAAATGTGCAAGTTTGACTTGAAAGAGTGAAAGTGTAGAATTGTGAGATTGGCTTATGGACTTGATTTTAAAATTTGTTTATGAGCTAATCTTTAACTCTTGGATTTCAAATCATTGTTAAAGCTCTCAAATTGATTCTCAAGTCTCTTGTTGGTCTCTTGTTTAAGTATTAGGATCCTAGGTGGGTGTGAGTTAGAGTTGGATGAGTTCTTTTAGTAGAGATTTGTTATTAGGGGTTAGGATGATAGCTTGTGAAGGGATGAATCTTTGGGTCATTTGGAGTTGATTCTCATAGTATATTGAGTCATTGTTTGTGAATGTGTTTATAGATTCGTCTACATCGGTCGTTGCTTGGGAAGCTAAGAGGTGTAGTCATCTATCATTTGGATCGAGGTGAGTGGCTTTATCATACTTGTCCTGTGTGAGGGCTTGATTGTTGATGGATTTTATTAATTTGCGAATTAACTCTTTCATTGACGGTTTTTCTCAAAGTTTAGAAATCTTGAGTACTCTTTGATATAGGTCTTCAAGTTTTAAATATGTTGTCGACGGTGGTAAGTGATTGACTCAGAATTAAATTA
The DNA here is from genome assembly GCA_003254925.1 of Chamaecrista fasciculata. NCBI lineage: Eukaryota > Viridiplantae > Streptophyta > Magnoliopsida > Fabales > Fabaceae > Chamaecrista > Chamaecrista fasciculata. The sequence goes on along the minus strand of QANZ01025491.1, from coordinate 48,183 downwards.
CTTTGATATTATTGTTACCTTTGGTGGATGAGCAACTGTGTATGGAGTGCGCTCCAATTGTGGAATGAAGTGAATAATTGTATTTCTCCCCAACGAAGGGTTGAGGCCGAAGTATGTTCAAATTGGTGTAGAATTTCTTTACTATGGAATCTTGGTTGCGCAACACTAACTAATTGAGTTATTTATAATGATGATGTGGGAGATGGTGTTCTTGAGTATTTGGAACTCTTTTAAGTTGGACTTGATTAGTGTTTAGATGAATTTTCTTTCATCCTTATATTCTTGTAACTTGATTGATTTTCTTTACGAGGTCATTGATGTTGGTGATAATATTTAATTTTATTATGGGTGTTATATATCTTATGTTGACTAAATTTGCTGATGTTTGTGCTTGGGCTTATCCTTGTGTTCGTATTTGTGATTGTGATTGTGATTGTGTTTGTATTGGTGTGAGTGGAAAAAGATATGAGAAACCCCTGGGGACGGCGATACGTAACGCCCAGGTAGAATTGAAAAAGTAATGGACAAGAGAACCCTTTGGGGACGGCGATACGTAACGCCCAAGTGGGAAGGAAAGAAAATATGGAAACGAGAAATCCCTGGGGACGGCGATACGTAACGCCCAGTGGATAAGGAAACGAAAATGGAAATGGTTATATGAATGAGGAGCCCCTGGGGACGACGATACGTAACGCTCAGGTGGCAAGTGGAAACGGAAATCTGGATGCTGGGGACGGCGATACGTAACGCCCAGTTGAGATGTGATATTATTTCTATCTGTGTTGTTGCGTGTGATTGTGTTTTGTTCGAGTTTGTGATTTATTTGTGTTTGTGTCCGAGATCGTGTTGTGTACGTGCTTGCTCTCTCAGATCTAGCTGTGAGATGAATTGAAAATCTTTACTTACTTTGGTGTGTGGTTTATCGTTGATTATTTGTGGAACGAATGAGATAATGCTGTGTGCGGTCCCCACGGGTTGAGAACTGGAGGTGATGCTGTGTGCAGTTCCCTCATGAGTGGATGCAGACTTGAAATCTCATAATTGTGTGTTGGTGGTGAATTAATTGTTGAATCTTTTTTTGCATTGAGCATTCACTTTCTTATAAGTTAATTGTTTTCATTAATTGGTTTATGTTGAGACTTTACTTTATTATAAGTTGATGATTGCTACGAATTGGTTGTATCGACATTTCATTTGCTATGGAATTGATGACTTTGTGAGGTTGAATACTGGTATTATTGACATTGGCTGAATTTGAGATCTTTGATAGTCTAAATGATATTGGTCGTATGACTTCTGCGATGTTGGCTATCCTACGTGTAGATGCAATGACGGTAAACAAACGTGATTTCATCTTAAATCAGTATTTTTCTTTAAACTATTATTCTTTACCAAATTACTTTTGCTTAAAATAGTTTTTACAAAGTTTGGTTCCTAGTATCTCTAAACGTATGACTATATATAACTTATGTTATTACTCAATCTCTAATTTCTCATGAGTTTTTCTCTCACTTGATAGTCCTAAAGGATTTAATCGTAAACCCTTGTGAATTTTAAGTCTGTGATTGATTTAAATACTCTACCATATTAAACGATCGATCTTGGTAAGGAGCTTCAAAAGAAGGTTTTATTACTTGATTACCTTTCCAAATTTCGTTTTAACAAAGCTCTAAATCTTTTGTTACTTTGTTACTAAACATTATATTTTTCTCGATGAATCTTCAAATAATGTTTTCTTAAAAATCCTTTACTTCCAAAAGACTTTCTTAAACTCGTGGTTGTTCACATATTGTAATTTCTCTAAAGGTTCGACAAATTATTTCGTCTTGAATTGTTTCATACCTTTTGATACGATTAAGGTTTTAATCACTGAATATGTTGGATCATTTATTTGAGTGAATGCTAATATAGATTGATCATTGTTGTTGAGTTATGGCTTTGTTGGTGAACCCATGTTTGAAACGGGTTATCCACTCACTGAGTTTTGACTCAACCCTCGATTAACATTTTAGATACAGGGTCAATTCAAGCCACTACTTCAATCCTCGGAGGAAGCCAATCAAGAGCCCCTTCCGTCGTTCGAGTGGGTAGAGTCTTTATCTAAGTAATTTGTATTAACTCTAGACTGTTAGCTCCACTAGCTGTTAAGGAGAGGATATGAAGTTATGTGTCATTATATTTTGTGTGACATGGTTGTGCGATCGATTAATTAAGTGTGTGTATTTTGGCTGGTTACTTTGAGGTGGTGTTACGTTGATTGGTGACACTCGAGGTTTGTAATTATGCTTGCAAATATTGAGATCATAATGTTTGGGTATTGTAGAGAATATATCTATATTGTGATTCATCATCATTATGTTATGCGGCTTATTATGGTTTGTCTGTGGGTAGGCTTACGGCGTGGGATAGGCTCATGTCTGTGCCGGTCACGTGCTCCCACAAAGGGGGTCGTGACAAAGTTGGTATCAGAGCCAGGTTTCTAATTAGTCTTGTAGGTTATGGAATCATAAGTAGAATGCGTTTGAATAAGATGTTCTTTTGTCACCACTTTGCCTAGGCTGTGGTTGGATTTAAGCATTGTTTGATTCAAGCCATCCCCATGACTTACAAGTTGTGAGCGGACTCTAGCAAGCCATCACGACTACCCAAAACACGTGAGTTATCGTTTTTACCAAAACTGACTTAACCTTAGTACCACCTTGTCATAGACCCTATTGTCACATGATATCTTGGTCATGGATTAGGCACAGGAAATTCATCCATAATTCAAACATCAACTTTCTCGATTTCCTGAGTAAGTCCCATTTCCCAGCGTGACCACGCATTTCCTAGAGCCATATCCAACACCACACAATTCAAATATGAACAATTCATACAATTATGTCAAACACGGCATACAACACATATTAAAAATCATTTTTAAAATTGTGTTCAATTTAGGGTCGTGCAATTTTAACATGCCTTTCTTGAAATTAGGCCTTTTATCAATAATTATAAAATTCAAGAATCACATTCAAGAATTTAAATTATTGACCCAAAAATTTTAAAATTCATAATTTTAATAAATTTTCAGCCACCTCTATATAATTATAATTAAAACCGATTTTGGCCTTAAAACTCAAGAAAATTTTTCCAATCGATCCTATTGATTCCATATGTATCATATACATATAATTTGCACCTTTTTCTGTAGATTGAGTTTTTAAGAAAACTGTTCGGTGGATTTCTTTGTAAAACCAAAACAAGTGATTGAAAGCGGTAAACACACATATCATACATCATATGTACACAAAAACAGTTTTAAATCCTAGAACTAACCAGGCTCTGATACCACTGTTGGGAATTCTAGGCGCCTAACGCAGCGGAAGAAAACTTAAAATTTGGAATTTAAACACGCCAAGTCCTAAAATTCCCGAACGGATCCGCTAGTAGAATTTAAAACCTGTTAAGATAGTGGTATACCTCACGAGTTTCAATCGGTTGGTTGTACAAGGCGTGTCGCGTCCTCCCTTTGCCGGTGATCCACACGAACAGTTTGTCGGGCACCAAGGTGCTAGCCTTCTGTTATTTTCTCCAAAAGAACAAGGGACCAATCTACAATGCTTTTTGAATTCAAGAACTCCTTCTTGAATCAAATAGGGTAGCGCAAAGAAGAAACCCCACAAGAACTCCTTCTTGTTTTTCCTTCTCTCAAAAACCCTAATTTTTGGTGGTGCAAATCGAATTTCCTAACTCCTTAGGGAAGGTCGATTTTTCCTCTCTCAACTCTTGGGAGCCAAAAAATTTCTCTCACTTGGAAGAGCTAGGGTTGAAGGTGGCGATTTTTCTTCTCTCTCTACAAGGAGGAAGACCAAAATCACAAAGTGAGCTAGGCTAGGTGAAGTAGGCGACTTTCCCCTTTTATCTCATAAAATTTGGGAATTTTAATAATCATAAAATCATGAGATTACAATAATGAGAGATCAAATCTCCCCTTGGGACCCACCAGGATGGCGCCATGCTCCCTCAAAAATTCTTTGAAATTTTATAAATCAAAAACATTCCTAACTCTTAGGAAGTCATGATTTTCCAAAGATCATGAGTTAAGATATTCCCTAATATCTATGATTCAAATCTTTTGATATCTATATCAAATCTTTTGAATTCAAACTCATGATTTAAATTAATGAAACAATTTCCATTAATTAAAATCCATCTCATGAGGCGCCACCCTCATACTAATATTAGGGAATTTTATAAATCAATAATCTCCTAACTTTTAGGAATCTTATCTGATTTATTTTCCCTAATATTTTAATTGTAAATAATTAATCCCTATTAATCATTTAACAATTATTATATTTAAACTTGTCTCACAAATTTAAATATTTCACAACTGTAGATTATTTAAGACAAGACTTAATGTCCCAGACATTTTGCTGTGTCTTAAATTGTATCACCGGAGTGACTCACGAATTAACCCTAATTCGTGTCCCTTTAAGCGGTGTCCTGATCCTGCTCATGTGTGACCCAGCAGGCCTCACGTGAAGTTGGCAGCAAGCCATCTCTATGGCCTAGAAGTCGTGAGCGGACTCTAGCAAGCCATCACGACTACCCAAAACACGTGAGTTATCGTTTTTACCAAAACCGACTTAACCTTAGTACCACCTTGTCATAGACCCTATTGTCACACGATATCTTGGTCATGGAATAGGCACAGGAAAGTCATCCACAATCCAAACCACAACTTTCTCGATTTTCTAGAGTAAGTCCCATTTCCCAGCGTGGCCACGCATTTCCTTGGACAGACTCATCGAGGGCGCCAGTTAGATATCTCTCATTTAATGAGGGACAAAATCCCATATTGGTCAATCCACATTCCTCAGCACGGCAATCAACCAAACCCGTACCTAGCCCTTATGGCTACCCTGCTACGGGCAACATTAGACTAGGCCAAAGTCTGACAACTGCAACGCCGAAATAATGATGACCTCAGGTCTAAGCCGTCGTGACAGGCGTACAGGAGAGGCAAGCTGATGACTAAACCCATGCAAGACTCTCCAGGTTAGTCCAGCAACTCGTAACCCCTTTCGTAATTGCACCATGACTCTCATAAAGCATCTAGTGCGTGTATCTCCATACACCGAGGTCATGCTGGTCTTAGTTCATTTCAAGTTCCCACCTGAATGAGCGACCAGGGACAGTTTAGACTAATTATCACATAATTAATCAGGGGCTGTTATCATAGTAAACATGCTAATAATATGATAACCATTAATTTATCTCCATAAATTAATCAGTATGTTCAAAACATATTTATAAAATGATTGGCCCTAGGGCACAATCTCCAACAAACATGTCTCAGGGAAATGTTCCAGCAACAGGTTAGGCGAGAGAGGTATGAGACCACTAAGGCTCTACACTCTTGCAAGATGGCTGAAGGTGCATCCGTTAGTACCCATATCTTGGAGATGAAGGGGTACATAGATCACCTTGGTAGGCTGGGTTTTCCCATTTCTCAAGAGCTTGCGACGGATTTGATCCTGAGCTCGCTGCCTAAAAGTTATGACCAGTTTGTCATGGACTTTAAAATGAGTAGAATGGAGAAATCAGTTTCTGAGTTGCATAGGATGCTCAAGACTGCTGAGGCATTCAGGAAAAGGGCACCTGCAATAGTCCTGATGGCTTAGAAAGACCAAGGGAAAGGAAAAAGCAAAGGAAAGAGGAAGGGAAAGGTCGTGGCTGGTGAGACCAAGCCAGCGGCTAAGCCCAACCCACAACCTGCGATCTGATCGAGGAAGCGAGTATTTTAGTCAAGAATTTATTGATCATCTTAGAAGTTGTGGGATAGTCTCACAACTTACTCCTTCTGAAACCCCACAAAGGAATGGTGTTTTTGAGAGGAGGAATCGGACTTTACTGGATATGGTCTGATCTATGATGAGTCAAGCCGATCTTCCGCCATCCTTTTAGGGGCATGCTCTAGAAACTGCTGGTTTCACACGTAACCGTGTTCCGTCTAAGGCAGTTGAGAAGACACCATATGAGATATGGAATGGGAAGAGGCCCATTTAATCTTACTTAAAGTTTTGGGGATGTGAGGTTTATATTAAGCAACAGCCTAACGATAAACTATCTCCCAAAAACCCTCAAGTGTTTAATTGTGGAATACCCCAAGGAAACGAGGGGGTATTATGTCTACTACCCATCTGACGATAAAGTGTTTGTAGTCAGAAATGGATTTCTTTTAGATAGGATTTTGTTTCCAAAAGAAACAGTGGGAGTAAGATAGATCTTGAAAAGGTTCAAGATCCACAAGACACTCTAGAGGCGCAGACGAAAACTAAAGAAGAGCCACAAGGAGTTGTGGAAACTCCTCTAATGACACAAGGACCACAAAGCTTTGATAGAACACGTTCTCAACCTCAAAGATACGAATCTTTGATGATTGAGAACAAGGATGTGTTGCTCATGAGTGGCGTCCCTTGTGCTTCGGCAATAGGATCCATCATGTATTCCATTCTATGTACTCGACTAGATGTGTCATTTGCCATGAGCATAACGAGCTGGTTTCAACAAGACCCTGGTGAGGGTCATTGGACCGCTGTCATAAACATCCTTAAGTACTTAAGAAGAACTAAGGATGAATTCTTGGTCTATGGTGGAACTGATGTGTAATTGGTTACATAGGTGCCCGTTTTCCAAACCGACCAAGATGTTTTAAATCGCAGTCTGAATACGTGTTTTATTTTCCTCCTGAACGGTGGCATCGTGAGTTGGAAAGGTTCCAAGCAAAGCACGATTGCTGATTCTACAACATAGGGTTGGTCACGTGGAGACGCGGACCGTAAAACTAGTGTCTGAAGTATGCTTGGTGGTCACCCTGTGGAGACAGGAAAGACACCAAATGGGACTGGGTCCCCACTGCCATTCCGACAGTGATATATACTCAGACGTTATCACCTTGAGATGGTGATGTCAAGATATGTAAAGTAGAATTCGAGTATAAAGTTGTCGATCCTCTTTCGAAGCCCCTAGCACGGGTCTTACATGAAAGCCATGTAATGTCAATAGAGATTAGACACATTAATGGATGTTCCTAGTGTAGGAACAGTTTGATTAATGATTGTACCTAGTGCAAGTGGGAGTCTGTTGGAGATTGTGCCCTAGGGCCAATCATTTTATGTATATGTTCTGAACATATTGATTAATTTATGGAGATAAATTATGTTGTTATCATATTATTAGCATGTTTACTATGATAGCGTCCTTGATTAATTATGAGATAATTAATCAAAATTCGTCCCTGGTCGATTATTCTCGTGGGAGCGAGAATGAACTAAGACCAGCATGACCTCGGTGTATGGAGATACATGCACTAGATGCTTTACGAGAGTCATGGTGCAATTATGTAAGGGGTTACAAGTTGCTGGACTGACCCGGAGAGTCCTGCATGGGTTTAGTCATTAGCTAGCCTCTCCTGTACACCTGTCATGATGCCTTAGACCTGAGGTCTTGACTATTCCGGCGTTGTAGTTGTCAAACTTTGGCCTAGTCTAACGTTGCCCGTAGCAGGGTAGCCATAAGGGCTAGGTACGGGTTTGGTTGATTGTCGTGCTGAGGAATGTGGTTGACCAAGATGGGATTTTGTCCCTCATAAAATGAGAGATATCTAACTGGCGCCCTCGATGAGTCTGTCCTAGAAATGCGTGGCCACGCTAGGAAATGGGACTAACTCAGGGAATCAAGAAAGTTGTGGTTGGATTAAGGATGACTTTCCTGTGCCTTATCCAGAACCAAGATATCGTGTGACAATAGGGTCTATGACAAGGAAGTACTAAGGTTAAATCGGTTTTGATAAAACGATAACTCACGTGTTTTGGGTAGTCGTGATGGCTTGCTAGAGTCCGCTCTCGACTTCTAAGTCATAAGATGGCTTGCTGCCAACTTCATGTGAGGCCTGCTGGGTCTCACATGAGCAGGATCAAGATGCTATTTTGGGACACGAATTAGGGTTAATTCGTGAGTCACTTTGGTGACACAATTTAAGACATAGTTAAATGTCTTAGGACATTAAATCTTGTCTTAAATAAATATCTATGATTGTAGTATTTAAATTTGTTGGACAAATTTAAATATTTTAATTGTTAAATAGTTTACAATTAAATTCTTGTTTAAAATATTAGGGAATAATAAATTAAATAGATTTCGTCCTCATGAAATCCTTATCCTCTTTTCTATGGGTTATTGCCAATCTTACTTGAAGCACATATATATGGAGAGTCAATAAGCACAATACTCTCTCTTTTGTTTGGCCAAACTTTTTCACTTGCTTTTCTCTTGATTTTTCTTTTCCTTTTGCAAGATATTTTTTCTTTTTCTCTCTTTTTTTTTCTTTTCATATATTTTTTTTAATACAATTGGCGAAGCTCAATCCTAAGAGGGATAAGAACAAAATAAGAGGACTATGGCAAAAACTTCTACTAAAAGAAATGTTTATAGTCATATTTAAAACACCTAGTTAAAAGGCTCAAAGGGGCTAACAAGGGATAATATGTTTATTGGCTAGTGTTTGGGATAAAAGGTTGAAGAAACAAATGCCTCTATCATATTAAGGATATTTAATCACATAAAGCTTTAACAAAGAATTAAGACAAGTTCTAGAGAAAACAAAACTAAGAGACTAAATTTCTCTCTAAGTAGATATATATATTATTTTTAGGCTTAATCTTCCAACTAGGTTTGGTTTCTCTCAAATTGGTCTTTATAAATCAAACAATACCACTAAACTTAGAAAATTACTTAGATTATTCGCAGGCTATAGAAAACAACTAAGACTAAACTCTTATCACAAATATGAAATTGTTCACTCAAGACTTAAAACATATTAAATATTCAACTAACTCGAATTCTACTCAAAAAGTGATAAATAAGAAGTGTAGATTATTTAAATCAAGCACTAAAATAGGCGAAAATAAAATTTTTGGGTAAACCAAAATGTAAGTTACTCTAACTTACTCCTCTCCCCCACACTTAAACCTAACATTGTCCTCAATGTTAGAATCAAATAGGAGTAAAGAACTAAGATAAGAGTGTGAATTTACTCCTCTCTCCCCCACACTTAGAAGAACACACTGTCCTCGATGTTAAAGGGCAATAAAATAATAAGGGAAAGAGAAGAGGAAATTTAAAAATTGGGAAAATACTAAATAATTTGTCAACGAGAATATTTGAGATTATAAAAATAATAGAAAATAATAATTTTTATGAGTAGGGAAAATTTTATGCTAAATTATCAATTGAGGTGATCAAATTCAAGAAATAGTTAGAAGAAAATTACTTACTACCTAATGATCAATGCACATATACCATTATTATTATGTTTGTTTATTAAGTAGCCCTAAAGATGAATTTGCAAAGTTTACCACTCTCACATTTTAAAGCTTGCTTGGTGTCCTCAATGTAAGAGAACAATGAATTAAAAATAAAAGGGAGAAATACCAAACAAAGCAAAAATTAATTTTCAAAAGGGCTATTAAGAAAAGTTGGACTTGAAGAGAATTTCTATCATTTTCTAGACCGGAAGAGAATATAATTGTTAAGAGTTCATATAATAATGATTAGGGAGTGTGACTCAATCAAAACAAAACAAAACAAACAAAACAAAAAAACAAAATCATAAAGACGGAAATTTAAAAACTGAAAACAATAAGATAACTTGGGCTGATCCAAACTGATCAAATCACTTTGGTCAACCAAAAAAACGAAATAAAAAAAAATTAAAATAAAATACTGAAAGCAATAAAAACTAACCTACTGGAGTCGTTTCGTCCCCCACACTTATCTCGCAAATAAAATTGGAAATAATGAACAAGAGATAAGTGGGAAGAAGAAACAACTTGAAGCTTAATTCGGCTGCAAATTCTCTTTGAAAATCCAGAGGGGTAGGAGGCGTCGGCGCTCGAGGGAACGTATGAAGTTCCCTTCCCTCTGGTCAGCGTGCTCCTCTTTAATAGTTTCCTTCACACCTATACCACATACAGAAATATAATTATAAATAGAGGGTGATGTGGGAATAAGGTCAGGATTAACAAAATCAATATGAGCGATAGGAGGCTTCTCTATTTCAGGTTGCTTTTCAATTCTCATCGGAAGTGGATTGTCGGATTCTTCTCCTTCTTCGTAGCTCATAATTGAACTGCAGGCCTTGTAGTCATTTTTATCTAATGCTAACTGGGGTATTTTTTTCATAGTTTTCTTGCTCAGCTTTTAATTCCTCTGCTTCCCCCATTAGTTGTTCCATGGCCTCAACTTTATCTTTTTTAATCCTTCTACGATGATAATTCCTAACAACAACCTCCTTAATCAACTCCCAAGCTGTTTCAGCATCTAACTTGGTGATAGATCCATTGGCTGACGCGTTCAAGTGGTCAGCATCGTCTGGGAGAAGTCCATCACAGAAGTAAATGACCAGACTCTCCTCGCTAAATTGATGGTTTGGGCATCTGTATAGCAATTCCTGGAATCTGTCCAAGTAATCTAATAATGGTTCCTCTTCTTGTTGTTCCACTGTTGATATCTCCGTCCTTGCGATTAAAGCTTTACGTTCAGGGAAGTAAAAAGGAACGTCTTAGATTTTCCCATGATGTGTAGGCATTTTTCTCATAGGTTACCAAGAGTTTGAGAAACCATTCTAGGGCTTTTCCTTCGAGTGATATGGAAAAATATTTTCCACATAACTTCTTCTACTTGGGTTCCTACGGGTTTCATAGTTTGACAATGCAAGTATAATGCATTTAGATGAGAATGGGGATTCTCCTCATCTAATCCATGAAACTTGGGAATATTATCATAGAATGGTCCCTTGATTTCAAAATCAATTTCAGGGAGTGCATTGTACCTTGCCTCATAATGTATGTTTACTTGGGTAGCGTCTCTAATAGACCTCGTTTGCCTAGGTTTACTAACCATATTGTGTTCAGGTTCTAAGTCTCTAACCATACCTAGGTTGTCCTATCTTGGGCAGTCAAAACGAAAATAATAATAAATTCAAAAAAAAATAAAAATAAAAATAAAAACAAGATGCAAATAATAACTTAAGAAAATAATAATTATAAAACAAGATGCAAAATAAAGAAAACAAGATGCAAATATCAAAATAAGAAAATGATTAAAAATGTAAAATTTAAAACTCCCCTTAAAATTTAAATTTAAATTTTACCTCAAATTTTAAATTTTAAATTTTTAAATTTTTTTTTCGAATATATATATATATATATTTGTAAAAATAAAATAAAATGATTTTAAAAATAAATTTATATTTTTGAAAAATTCAAAAGAAAAATAAAAATAATAATAATAACAATAATAATTTTTTAAAAATAAATTTTCAACTTAAATATTCAAGAATCTAGTTAATAATTAAATCAACTAGAATCTTTCTTTAAAATTTAAAATTTTTGAAACTATTTATTTTATTTTATTTTTTTTATTTTTC